>JAOTQE010089951.1:0-14825 GCA_025631205.1 Nesometra sesokonis
CCCCCCCCCCCCCCCCCACCCTTCTTTCTCAGATCATATATTCTGATGGAGCAGATATTCATTTTCATCAGTTGGTAGAAATGTTTTTATCCTTGCAGCACTTTAATATTAACATTTATTTTTCTTTTATTCACTTTATTCAGTAGTTTGTAGTATTAATGTTTGTAAACTTGCAACAATTGAATATTAACATTATCTTTTACGCAGTGACTGTATATTTACACAAGTAATATAATCTCAACTGACATAAGCAATTTACGTTAAAGGTCTCTGGTTTGTAGCAAATATGTTGTGTTCATTTCCCCTATGTTTATTATCATCGAGTATTGAAGTGTGACGTCAAACGACAGGTGGCGCTCTCTGAGTATCATGGAAACATCCCAAATGCGTTCACTAATGTATAGAGGTTCAATTGATAATATGAAATTAACAATTTTAAAAATTCCATCATGTTAGTTGCATACTGTATTCAACTACCCAAATGAATTTTAAAGTGAAATTATTAACATTTTGAACCTAAAACTTAACTTTAAAAAATTGGCAGTGCATTTTTCCTATGCTGTTTGAATGTAAAACAACGCCACCTATCGTATTTAGTAGTCTGTGACGTCACCACTGCAATACTCTATATTTAGGTACTTTAGTCTTTTATGGTTGATAATATATTTGTCATACACGAATATAGTAATTTTCTTTTATTCCCAGATAAACAGTCCCGAGTACCTAAAGTACAGGAATGTTAGTTCCTGTACTAGAAAACAAGAAGGTAATGTTAAGATAAACACAATTTATTTTTGATTCCTTGCATTTCCATTGATAATCAATTTTTTTTTTCAATTTAGTCACCAGTGCCATTCCACATTGATAAAAACGAATTAGAGAGGATAAGCACACAAATGCTGCACATAATGTATTATATTATGACAACATTTACCTAATCAGATTGCTTGGATGTAATCTATTTCTGCTAAATTACAGTATTTGTGTGGTCCCCTGGCACCCTGGCTGCTCTTTTCACTCGCATGGCTGATCCCCCCCCCCCCCCCCGGGGGGGGGGGGGTATTACATGCAAGAGACCCTTGGTCTAGAGGGAGACCCTTGGTCTAGAGGGAGTTACATGCAAGAGACCCTTGGTCTAGACAAAAAACAGGCCGACCAGAATGTGAACGAGGTCTAGACCATATGGGAGACGGCAGGCATTAAAATCAATGCATTGGTCACCATGAGGCTATCACCTCAAGTTCTCAAATTGCAAGTATTTTTTAATAAAGTCTATCAGAACAGCAAACACAAACATATATATAACATCACATTATTTAATTGATTACTGTATATCTCAGTAAGTATGCCACCCATAATAGCTGGTGTCATATGCTAAAGCTAATTAATAGTTCTATACAGCTATAACATTTGACTCTTCAATACATACTTAAAATAGATATCATAAAGTATAACAAGTTGGATTTAGGAAAACAATCAATTTCCTTATGAGAGTTTCAGAAAGTTTCTAAGTTAAAAGATATGTGGGAGGGAGGCATTATTTCCAACGACTTTTGCTTGTATGCAAATCCCTGACACCGTCCATGTATTTGTTACTGTAAATTGCTTAGTAATGCATACATTTGGAAAATAGAGCTAGAACACAAGTTAGTTACCATTTGAAAAAAGAATTCGATCTTTTCAGTGTTGTAGTCACTCATTAAGGTTTTTTACATTCTTTTTAAGGTTTTTTAATTTTATAGTACCATATTTTTAATTTTTTTTTTCTAATGGAACTTTTATTTTAGTGCTGTCTCAAATTAAGGCACAAAGTAACGCCTCTGACTTTGCAACATAACCTCTACTCTTTTGCGAAGATCATTGATTTCGTTAGTGTATGGCACTGGCTTGCGGTCATCGGATGCAGCAAAAGCCAGAGATGCTGTAAAAAGCATCTTAGTTTCCCTGAGAAAACTCATTAAGCTTCAGAAATCAAAAAAACATGAGCAAATTGCAGGTAAGTAGTTTGCATTAATGCTTTATTGTATTATCCCTTTGTAATTGAGAAATCAGAAAAATACAAATTATAGAACCTAGAATGCGCATTACTGTAAAAAAACGCCAGTACACACGATACAAAAAAAATAAATATGCTTGTTTTGCTAATATCAACTATTATTTATCTTTTGCAGCTACAAAATGCCTTATGTTTATATACCTTATCCATTCTTAATGTAAATTACTGAACATTTGGTAACGGTATCTGTTTTCATAAACCTTGTTTTACTTTTAAATTCCATCCTTTTTAAAACAAAGCAAGAAATTTCTCAGAGGTTGCTAAGCTAAAATGCACAATGTATAGTATTGTCTATGTTTTGGTTCCTGTATTTAAAGTTGAGTTAGTTTCTGCGGATGAGCAGATCAATTATTTAAAGATGTCAAAGGAACCTGTCACAAAGATAATTGGTAGGCTTTACACTCATTTTTTCTTTGTTAAGGATATTAATGCTTAATTTATTATTAATAATTATTAATAATTTACTACCTTGAGGTTTTAAAATTCTCTGATATCATCTTTTATGTTACATTGCTTGATAATATATAACTGTATTTCATTATTTTCAGTCTACTCAATAAATACAACTTTCCAGTAAATAGTTGGCTCTACATCGTACTTAGAAATTAATGACACATCACCCACACAAGGTGATCAGCAGAGGTAATGTTCAGTAAATAGTTGGCTCTACATCTGACTTAGAAATTAATGACACATCACCCACACAAGGTGATCAGCACAGGTAATGTTCAGACCCAGTGGAGGACAGAGATGTTACAGTTTTGTAATGGTTAGAAATTAAATGAAATAGTTTTTTTTTCATAGTAAGTTATATAATGAAACTTACATTACTTTGATGTTAGAATTTTCTTTCAGATTATTTTATCACCACGCTGTGTAGTTTGTAAAAATGCTTCTAAAGTTTCTAATCAGTAATTCTATACGATACACAGTGCTACCATAGCTCAGCTGGCAGAGCGTCGGCATTAAATGTCTGAGGTCTTGGGTTCGAATCCTGATGGGGTAGATACTGTCATATACTTAATATTGATTTTCATTCCTTTTTTTGTAGAAACACAGCACATCACTTTAATATAAAATTGTCTTTCAGATTCTTATTTCCTGTGTTCTTTAGTTTGTAGTTTGAAAAGATTCTATATAAGTGCTACATAACATTCTTTCAGAAATGTAAGGTTGCAGGAGCCTATTAGTGTGTGTAGTTCTCTTGTGTTGTGCTTTTTGTTTAGTATGGTGCAATAGTAGGACACGTCATTTTTTTTTATTCCAAAGGTACTTGTCCTTGGACATGTGAGAAAAATGAAATTCCCTCACCCCTGTTTGATGTTAACGTTATCTCTCTGTAGTTTTAAAATGCTTCAAAATTTTGCTAGTCACTATTTATTAAACTTTGTTCTTTAGTTTGTAGAAATGTTCCTCAACATACTTAACCTAACATTATTTTTCAGATTATTTATTAACTTTGTTCTGTAGTTTGTAGAAATGCTTCAAAATTTTGCTAGTCACTATTTATTAAACATTGTTCTTTAGTTTGTAGAAATGTTCCTCAACATACTTAACCTAACATTATTTATCAGATTATTTATTAACTTTGTTCTGTAGTTTGTAGAAATGCTTCAAAATTTTGCTAGTCATTATTTATTAAACTTTGTTCTTTAGTTTGTAGAAATGTTCCTCAACATACTTAACCTAACATTATTTTTCAGATTATTTATTAACTTTGTTCTGTAGTTTGTAGAAATGCTTCAAAATTTTGCTAGTGACTATTTATTAAACATTGTTCTTTAGTTTGTAGAAATGTTCCTCAACATACTTAACCTAACATTATTTTTCAGATTATTTATTAACTTTGTTCTGTAGTTTGTAGAAATGCTTCAAAATTTTGCTAATCACTAAATTCTATACGATACACAGTGCTATCATAGATCAGCTGGGTTCGAATCCTGATGGAGCAGAGGCTATCTCTTACTGTAATTGGATTACCTTTTGCTATATCTTGGTCACCATTTGTCATGTTTTGTTTATTATTGGCAATAAAGTACAGAACAAAACTATCATACTTAATATTCATTTTCATGTTTAGTTTGTAGAAACACCAACCACACAGCAATTTGCTATAAAAATTTTAATAATGAAAGGTCGTTTCCTATAATGTCATATTCTAAATTTGTTCAAATTATAAATATATAAAATATTGATTTGCCTATATCATTTCATTACTTCCAATACCAAGCATGAAAATATTAACAAACTACAAACATAATATGATTTTTTGGATCCTAAAAAACGTGGTACATCAAAGTGTATTTGGTTTGCGTTTGCGACCAGTCTACATGTAAACCAATGGTGAGTTATGTGCACATCCTTATCTTAATTATGCTTTCTGTGGATGGAATAGTCATGGAGAAATCTGCGCTTATACGATATAGAGCCTACTACCTAAGCAATGATTACATAGTGAAGACATTGTCTAGACCTAGCTTATTTGAGTTTAATAACTTAGCTTTTTTCTGTTTGAAAATAAAAACTAATAGCTATCCGGTATCTAACAATTATTATTATTTGCTTTTTGTTTCTTTATTTTTTAGAAATATTTCTATCCTTGCAAATTTTCACAAACAACATATTACAGATTTTTATTCACTTTATTTTGTAGTTTGCGGAAATGTTTCTATTCATGCACCATTTACCTTTTGTTGTTTGTAGAAATTTTAAAACTTTTTCCTTGCTCTCTTTGCAAATGTCTACATGTCAGTGTTCAAATCAAGGAGAATTTTATTCCATATACTATATCATGCTTAAATAAACTAAGACTCATTATGAGGCTTAGGCAGTGGCATTGCTTTTGTGAGAATAGACCTTTGCTTAATTTAGTACGTATTAAACCCAGGACCTATGGCTTTGTAGGCTACATGATCACAAAGCTTGCAGTTGCTTTAATCATTTTTTTACAACTTTTTATTATATTTTAGACTATAATAACATTACTTTACTATTAGTATTATATTTCAGATTCTTAATCACCTTGCTCTATTGGTAGAACTATTTTCTTTTGTAAACTTTTAATATTAACATCGATTTCTATGTTGAGTAAGTGTTTCTTAAAATCCAAAAGTGTTGGATTGTAAGTATTGAACATATTTAAAATCATAAATTTTTTAAAAAATATATATTAAGTTTATTACATTTTGGTGTTCTCAAAGTTGTTGTTCTCAAAACTAAAAGCCCTTTGTGATAACAATTTTTGTTGTATGTCAAACAGTTGGTAAGAGTGATGTGTTTTTCTCTTTAATGTTGTTTTCTTTTTTTGAATTTGCAGTAGGTCATTGGTTTGGAGGCAGTTGAGTTGATTTGTTAACAATTTTTTTGTTGTAATTTACTATAACTAGAATTACTACAGCTCAAGTCAGAGGTATGGTTTTAACATTTATTTCTACTAGTTTAACAATGCAAATAACTGAAATTATAAATAAGACTATAAAATAAGTATTTTAGGGTCAGTCCTTGCCAAAACAGCCAATGGGGTCATGGTCAAGTTTTGGATTTTGCTGGTTTTTGGTTTATAATTGGTCTGTCTTTATAACAAACCACTTCTATAGAGTGAAATCTATCCATACAATATGACACATATCTGGCCGTAGAAGTATGTATCTGCCTACTTTATTCTTCATTGATTGCTGAAAACATCAACTAATTCAAAAAACTAAATTATTTTCCTATTAATACTAGTACTATTAATGTTCTTAAACACTCATACAATTTATATGTGCTTTCTATAATTGATAGAAGTTATACTTATGACAAGTCCCCAAAATTGTTTTTTTTTTAATTTAAATTGGCCTTTTCTGTAGGTACCAGAATTAAACAAATGTAAATGTGCTGATATTCTTGGATTTCTAAGTTATCTTTTTTTTCAATTTATCTTGCAATAAATCTCTACTGTTAATTTTGAAGAAAAAATGGAAAATGACACAAAACTGACAGGGAAAGAGCAGCATTTTTTCCGTATACACGTCATGTTGCTGGTCGCAATGAACAACGGTTGCAGAAGTGGCGTTATCCAAAATGCGACAACGATGGAATACTACCAAAGGTTGCCTGCTGAAGATGGACATAGTGTTATGAAGGTTAGTTATTAATGATCTCTATAGAAAAAAATTATTTACAATATACTACAAGTATGTCTTATTTTTTCTTTCAACATGTCCAAAGAATTTGTTTATATTTTTAACAACTTCTTATAACATAACTGTTCGGTAAGTAGATTGTTTAAGCTGTTGCGACTAAAAATGACATCATGACACCGTGCTAATTGAACATGCAATTTTCAGTATAGAAAAAGCCCGATAACTATTCCATTGTTTCATAAGCCGACACCCATTTTTTAAAAACTTTTTTATAAACTCCTGTAGCATTTTTATGTGTGTTGTAGTCAATCGGGTATAATGACACTTCTGGTATATAATTATAATAATTCAAATAATTAAAGCAATTTATTTCTAGATTAGATTATAACAATTTGTGAGTTTATATTTTTAATAGGTTGCCAAACACAAGACTGCATTTAAGTTTGGGGCTGCAAACCTTGTCCTTGATCCAGAGGTACAGAAGTACATTGACTTATACATCCGATTAATCCGGCCAAGGTGCCAAGATGATTTACTGTTTGTACACCAGAAGGGTAAGGGGGTACGCTGTGCCCAGGAGATGACTAGGCACTGGGTGAAGCTCACAAAGAATACTAGATCAGTCAACCCAACAAATATTAGAAAAGCCGCGACATACAATACTGTATGTGAGTTCTTCTACATGTAGTTGTTTAGTGTTTATGGTTCAAGTTAATTTTTTAACTGTATTAAAAATAAACATGTTTTTATGGAGCATTCTATACATAACGAAGCTTTAGAGCACTAGCTGACTGCTGAGGGCCATTAGTCTGCAAAAGGTTGCTCTTTATGTTTTCTGTGGGCGACAAAGAGATGTTTCACAAGACTATTAGAGATATCATGGTCAGCAACAGAATGTGATCTGTTAACCAAAATATTAAATCCATTTTCAATTACAACATTTAACTCTGCAACTGTCTGTTTTATTTTCCCTTTTAAATTGTCTTTTTTTTAAATGTGATTTTAAACGTCCTTACCTATTAAGGCCACAGCAACATTAGTAGTTTCTAAACTATTTAACCTGTTTGTGACAATGTTTTAATATTTATTGTATTATTAACTGTTTGAAGACTTTCAAATTTGCATCTTTCTGTTTATTTTTAATATATGAGAATTCTGTGTATGTTATATATAAAATTGTATTTATATTACATTGAATCCTGTTGTAATTGCCTTTCTTTTAAGGTAACTGCAACATGGGTGAGCCCGTCTAACTCTATTTAGTTACTTAAAAGTCATGACTCAAGATCATTTTTAACTTCACTTTTCTAATTTCTAATGCTTTAATAGTTACTTTTGTGATTGTCATTAAAGTCCTGAGGTCATTACGACAAAGGAAAGCGGCAGTTGGTCGCAGACCACATGGCGCACAAGGTATCAACACAGCAGTGCTACTATAAAGCCACCCAAAGTGTCTAGGACGCACTCCATGCTCACCATCTCATTCAGAAAAACCGACAACTTGGAGCCAGTGAGGTAAAGTAGCATGAAAAAGTGTACTATTTAAGACCAGATCAACTAAAACGGACTCATAATGAATGTTTATTGTTTGATAAAAGTTTCAACTTATCAAGTTTTTCTTTTCATTGTACTAAATCGAAAGACCAAGTACAAGGGAAGATGTGCAGGTTCCAGAGAACCAGGCTAATTGGTTACATTGGGGCATACTATAAATTGAAGATGAGATTTTTGTATTTTTGAAACACTAAGAACCCGAATATATAGATGAGGTACACGCAGGTGTTACTAACGGGCATTTAGAGGTGACCAAAACTGTAGGGAAATTAAGACAACGATTTTATTGGGATAAAATGCACAAAGATGTACGAGTATTTATAAGTCTATGAAGATTTTCAGTCATCCAGGAATGTATACAGGTATAATAAATAATAATTCTAGTCTTCTGGACTTACTTTTTTAATGATGACTATAATATCGTGTACAATCCAGAACACATCATCAGGCCAACTGATCACAATATTTTAGCCATCATTAAAAAAGTAAGTCCAGAAGACTAGAATTATTATTTATTATACCCGAGTATTTATATGGAAATATGTTTCCTGTGCCAAACATAAGTCACCATTATGTAGGAAGGCTCCATTACAACACTGGCCAGTAAGAGAAACTTTGGAGAGCCCGTGTTCTTTCACAGCGATGTATAACTGCGAGAAATGTTGCGCTGAATAAAAATAAAAGGAGGAATTTGATGTATAGTATACACAAATTCAGTTAATTCTGTAATAATTCAAAAATTAACAAAGTTAAGATAGAATAAAGCCAAGTAATTGAGAGATCAGTGGCGAAATCTAGATGGATTAACACTACTGTCACTAGTGTTATTGCAAAATCTGAGTGAGGCCAACATTGGACGTTAAAATCTCGGGAATCCCATCTGAACACATTGGATTTTATGCAGTACAACGTTACGGTTATGTTATAATTTTAGGAATGATTTCTACAGCGAAAACAAGGCAATATTTATGCAGATGATATATTAACTTTCCACAAAAGCATGTCAAGCTGCATAATTTAGTTTGCTGCTGTAGGCCAAGCCAGGTTGTTGTTCCTCATATGGCTAGGCCTAGGCAGCATGTCATATGCCCATTTGATTGATTTGACTTTTATTATTAATAATATTCAAGAAAAGGAAGGTGTTTTTTTTTTTGTGGTACAGGGCAAGAGAGATAAAATTTAGCAAGGCAGAAACAGACGACAGTGGAGCCAGCCCACTAAATCAAATTATTTCTTACCTGGCCTAGGCCTACTGTACTTTTAAATTTGTACATGAATGTTTTGTTCTAGAAAAATTAGCCCAGAGTATCATCATTTAAAATTAAGAGCCCCTGATTATTATAAGCAAATCAGTTAGATTATTAATCTAATTATTGATAAAATCTATGTATTATTGAAATGTAGAATATAAAAACTATTCACTTGAAACTTTAACAAAACACTAAATTATCTGTGTGGTGTTTAATTTTGACTCAATATACAGGTACTATTCTGTTTTGCATGATTATTTTCACAAAAATGATTTTATTTCAATTGTAGTCCACAGTACCATCGCTATTACAAACCATAACCGGATCATTAATCTAATTATTAAATTTAGTTAATCAAATATAGAATTGAAAACTATTATACAGTAGTACATTTTGATTTAATTTTAGACACTAAATAAATTGTTTGAATTTCAATTTTAATGCTTAAATAAGCTGTCAAAATACAGTATGAACTGTAAATTTAAGAAATTACATGTTTTTTTAGGACTGTTATGCCAAGCTGTCAAAGTTAAGTTGGATGAAAGCATGCTGGTGCACATATGATAAAGAAGACTCTGTACCATCAATCCTGCTTTGGGCCTTGCCTAGGAGTATACGAAGTTTTAACTGAAAGCCAAGTTTCTCACAAGTAAATTAAACATATTATTTTTTTTTTTCTTATTTTTTCATGTGTGTGGTAAATAAAATAAACAATGCTGGTGCACATATGATAAAGAAGACTCTGTACCATCAATCCTGCTTTGGGCCTTGCCTAGAAGTATACGAAGTTTTAACTAAAAGCCAAGTTTCTCACAAGTAAGTAAAGTAAACATATTATGATTTTTTTTCTTATTTTTTCATGTGTGTGGTAAATAAAATAAACAAAAAAAAAACCATTCATACTTACACATATAATGTCTTAAGAAAATTATTAACAATGTTTTAGGGCATTAACCCTAACTGGTGTACATTTTAGGGGCCACTAACAAACAATAATGGAAATTTAGATTAAAGACACTGAGTAGAACCATGGTTCGCCTCAGTTTCTGTAAACCACTGAAAGTTTCCATTATTTTCTGGTTCTTTAACCTACTATACATTTTCATTATTTACCCGTCCACCTCAGCTTCATTAACACAGTGTAAATTTCCATTAGTTTCTGTTGGAGCCCCCTAAACTTTATACTAGTTAGAAGTTCCAATAAAACAATGCTAGCTTTTCGTTTAGATCAGCGAGTTGCTTGTTAAATTTTGGAGGGATATGAACTTAATTAATACAGTGTAGCACTATTAGGCTGGTCATCATTAGAAAAAAAATTATTTAAAAAAACTGGATTTATTAAAATAAAAAATAAATATACTGTATTTATGATAAATAAAATCGTCCTGCCAAACTTGTTAAATAGATGCCACATGTTCTTCTCGGTCACAATTTTTATAACTGCCTCTCACTAAATTGAATTATATATTGTCAGCTAATAAATGGATAATATACAATTAAAAAATTATGATATAAACATTATTTATGTTGTTATATACCAGAATTTGTATAATTCAATTGTTATTAAATAATAATAATTATAAACAAGTCGATCCGACAATAAGATGCAGAAAGCTGTGCACAGTATAGATAACAGAAAGTTAATTGTTAATATCTTTGTACATGCGTTCAAGCATTAGACTAATATTATTATTTGAAGTGTGAAATACAACTACATTTAAAGTTATTAAGGCTAAGCTAGCAGCAGTACGATAGTCGGTCAGTGTCACTCACCAACTATTCTTGCACTAGCCAGCAAACCCGGGCTAAAAGCCCTATTCTCCAAACGCCTAGTATGTACAAGCCGATTGAAGTGCAGCTACTGAACAGAAGCTATACAAGCAAGTTTAGCAACCGTATGAAGCAATTCTGCGTCGAGCTTACTTTTATAGCGTTAACATCACCTGCTATGCAAATTTCACATTTCTGCAGCTACGTCTGATAGAAGAAATTCGCCGAGCGTAGTTATTCACAATTTGCATATCATACAATTAAAAATAATATATTTGTATACAGTTTTAACAGCGAAGTAAGCATTTACAAGTGTATTTATAACGATAATTTATTTCAATTTTAATGTTAATATATTACCAGTTGATAATTAATTAGTTGTCACAAACGTGCGTGACAAGACCGACAGACAGACAGACAGACATTGGATCCGCTAGCGAAGATGAATATTTTTTCTATTTACCTCTTATTCTGCCTTCGTTAAATGTAGATTTTACGATGTTTGATAATGTTAAATTATCATTAATTATTGGTCTGTTGACAATACAATAACAATAATAATAATATCATGTAGAAGACGGCGATTGTTTTTGGTTCAACAACTTCAATTGAGCCAAGGGAGGTTCGCAATGGAGCAAGAGCGTATTGTAGCCGAGGCAAAAGTCCTTCTCTATACCCATAGACGCGGGCGACCTAAACGTCAGAGATTTTGGGTTAAAGACAACAAAGATCGAAGTTGATGGGAAAAAACCAAAATGGGATAATGATGATAGGTTAAAAAATTTCAGGTAGACAATTACTTATTTTATTTTTGATTTTCCCCTCTCTTTTGTTTGGCCTAGGCTAGACCTATTTTACTTGTGACTAGAAACCATGCATGAGGGGTCAGGGGTTTAGGTCTAAGCGGCCGCCACAATGTTTGATATATGAAAAGACTGTAAATAAAACTAGAATCAAGCAACGCACGAAAACTGCATTGTGAGAATTCTAACCTCTGACCATTAAGAAATACTCGCATCTGATTGGTAAGCAACATGATCCCGGTCATTCTCCGATCTTGATACCGATTGGTATTGTGATACAGCATTGAGATCCTGTAAGTCACTTATGGAATCGTGATCGGTCATTCACACGCAATTATTTAACTGTTAAATTAACCAATCGGTCCGATCTTGATACCAGGCCTCTCGTGTGAATCTGACTTCCATCTTTACAAAACCATGGTAAGTGTTTTACTTGTTTCAATAGGAAGGTTATTCTTTATAGAATACATGGATATAATTATTAACATCAAAACAATAGTAGCTAGAAATGCTCATTTTACACGACTCTATAAAAGCATAGCTTCCCCACTGTGTTCTCAGGGTTCTTAGACTAAGTAAAAAGTAATTCCATATTTAAAACCATTTTTACATAAAAATCAAATCTTTTTATTTTTGTTTTATTCTAAAACTGGCCAGGGCTTTGCCTACCATTTTGGAAACAATGCACAAAATAATAATTGGAGAAGGCCCAAAATCAATCAATGTCTTAATCTTCCAGTCTGCAAAGGTTGAAACCAATCGGTGGTAATAACCTTAACTTTTCCCAAAAAATCCACCACACACCCCACTCTCTAGCTGCCGCCTGAAACATCGTAAAGCCAATAGCCTCCCCACAGCTTTGCTCTTGGGGAGACCAATTGTGTCATACAATTTTTCAACATTTTAAACTTACATTATACATGTTCTACTTAGAAAATTATAAGAGCTTTTGTTTTTTTTTTATGGTAGAACATTGTAGAAATAATGGATAATAAATTTACAATGTGCAACCTCTATATAAAACCAGCCATTTGGCCATAGTTATTCTGTATATAAGGGCTAGGCCAAGTTAGGATTTATTTCATAAGCAGTAAAAATTATGTTCATCCTCAGCTCCTGTTTTACCAAGTAATCACAAGCGGTATACAAATTTACCACTACTGTAGCATATGTGATTATGAATTTACCCAGCATTTAACCATCCTCATAATATAGTTATCAATAAAAAGCTCCCTGCTAAACACAATGTAAAACAATTAAGAATTCCTGATTGCCACATAATATATGTACAGGTTGTAAAGTGTCAATAGTCACCTGAGTTTAATACAATAGCCTTCTGAGTACCAATAGATTCTTTCCTCAGCTAATGGAACTACTGATTTTTTGCAGATTATGATCTATTGCAGTGTACAAGAAGTCAATCCACATCACGTCACTTTCAGTACATATATGACTTGATTTAGTTCTATCTAATAAATTTCTTAGAATGCCTGCCAAATGCTCAGTCTGTATAAGGAAAACAAAAATTCAATTTAATTGTGGCCAACATTTGAGGCAAGGCATGGCAAAACCACCAAGTTGTTGCACAAGAAGGTATTGAGAAATAAGCAACAAGAAATATAAAGAAATACAAAGAAAATTCTAGTCTATTTTGTTTATTAACTTTGGCCGTGTTTCCGCAGGAAAAAATTATCCGATAAATTATCCCGATAAAAATTATCCGATAAACATTCTGCAGAAATGGGTGTTTAACCTACTTTGACGTAATAAAATTATCGGATAATTATCTGATAATATTCCGATAATTATCCGATAATTGACTTAAATGAGATAATTTTTTACCTTTGACATGGGGTCAACCTTGATCTTGCTTTTGCAAAGATTTTCACCGCAGGGCAACCAGGGTGCCACGCGATGAAAAGGGAAATCACCAAAAAATCACCGGAAGTTAGTGGACTCGCAATGCATTGTGGTCTACACTGAGTTTGCGCAGTTGTAGTTTTTAAAATTGATTTGATTAGATGATATTTTATTGGATAATCTGAAATTCCTGCGGAAACACGGCCTTTGGTTATAGTTGTCCGATGTTAATAATTGACCTAATTTTTACAAAAAGTGGCATACGGATTAAATATTAACTCCATTTCCCAATTTCCCGACAACTTGATGGTTTTGCCATGTCTTGCCCCATTTGGTGTATTACCAATTTCAAAATCGATTAACACCAAACCAAGATACATTCAGTTACTATTAGATCCAATGTATGAATAAAGGAAATCAATTGTTTTTATATTCACCTGATTAAAATTAAAGTTATTTACAAATGTATTATAATCAAGTGGGATTTTTAATTATGTTAGCAAATCATAACAACACAACAGGGAGACACTCTCAGACTGTATAATGTAGTGTCTATTTTAATGGTAATCTGGAAATTTTGAAAATAAGCCATATTGCCAAATGTCAGTTTTTATATTACTGTTTTAACCCTTTCTGTGCATGGGCCCAGTACTACTGCCGGGTTGTTGAACAGCGTAGGCCCAATAGTGCCAGGCCCATCAGAATCAATCTTTACAAATATTTGCTTATACTACACTAACTATTTTATGATCTAGTTAAACAAAGCCAAGCTGATCGGAGACAAGGGCAGTATCCAGGGTAGCCACTGCTTGGAAATGGCTCAATGCATGCTTGGTCATTGTGCACAATATGGTCACCCATGGCGTAATGATCAGAAGCGTACAATAAGGTTCATTTGGATTACTTACTTGTACAAACTGACCTTTTCTGGTTCAAATAATTTTACTAAGGCAAGTTTTACATTTACCTGTGTTTTAAAAGGATGATAAACCAACACATACATTGGGTAAGGAAACTATCAATGACAACCTTTCACATAGGTTGGCTTACAATTATTGGGGATATTTAATTAATTCCTGAACCTAATAATAATAGTGGGAAACTTTTGGTTTACTACCCGAATGTACACACTTTAAAAAACAAGATGGATGTATATAGTTATGAGCTATTTATTAAGATGTCAATGAAGCACTATGGTATTGTAGCACTATGTGAAACATGGCTTAACAATACATTTTTAATTCTGAGCTTATGCTGAGATTACTAGATCATGATACCCAACTATACTATGTTCAGAAGGGACAGAGATTCATAATTACGGGGTGGGGTATGTTAATTAGCAATATATACACAGGGACCCAGCCGGGGGGGGGGGGGGGGGGGGGGGGGGGGGGGGTTTGGTTTAGAA
>JAOTQE010089962.1:0-7500 GCA_025631205.1 Nesometra sesokonis
AATTATATTATATATATTAATATATATTATTATAAGTTAGTGGCCAAGTTATATATACCACGAACAGGTGTATGCAAATAAGGGAGATTGTTATAATTTTGCTGGGGAATTTTTGGCACTTTTGGAGCAATAGTCGCCGGAGCAAATGTCGCCGGAGCAATAGTCGCTGGAGCATTTGTTGCCGGAGCATTTGTCTCTGGAGCAAAAGCCGCCGGAGCATTTGTCTCTGGAGCAAATGCGGCTGAAGCATTTGTTGTCGTAGCAAATATCACCAGAGCATTAGTCGTGGAGCAAACGTTGCGGAGCATTTGTCGCATTTTTCGGAGCAATTCTCGTCGAACTGACGTGTCACCTTTTAGGTAAATTTAAGCTTTTATCACCATATTTTTATGTGAAGCGCCATAGAATGAAGGCCTATTTATTACACCTATGAGGGCAAGTTAATACACTTAAACTTGAAATTATACCAGTATCTTTAATTATAAGACAAACTACCTGCAATAATATAATTACAATACATTATGGTACTAATTACTCGACATAAGAACTTAATATAAATGCATCGGTCTTCAACAAATTAGATAATTGTTGTATTCAAACAAAATGGATAGCAATAAAAAGAAAGTAGGAGAAAGCGAATACTCGTACATACTCGATGGGCACTTGCTGCCATGGACTTGTCCTAAAAGTTCTATTGATGAAATAAAAGACTATGACGTATACAAAGACGATGTCTGGGTCGCAACATATCCAAAAGCAGGTAAGCTAGCTCACTAGAGATAAGAAATGCAAGGTTATTTTGTGTGTCTGTCAGTTTTGTCTGTTATTAACAGTGCGTGTATCTAAATCCACTAACACCACCAAGAAGCACAGATTGACAATTCAAGCCTATACAAAGGTGCGTGATGAGACGCAAAACGCGTGCGTGCAGTGAAGCTTCGTTCCCACTAGAGCAATTTAGATGCGTTAGCGTCGAGCGCAGCTACACCGCGCGTCAAATATGTTGCGTCCTAGTGGGAACCAAGCTTGATAAGAGCGTCCAGTACAGGCGTCTTTCTGTAAGTTCGCGTAACAGACTGTACCTCTTCGTGACTTTGTCATTTACGAAATAAAGACCGAAATTAAAAGATGCGTCCTGTTAGGTACCCAAAACTATTTCAAAGACCACAAACAAACAAACGACTAACTGACCGAATGATCGACTGACGTACAAATGACTGACTGACTGACTGATGAATCATTTGTTAATATATTATGAACTAGTAATACGACTACGAAAAATCGGAAAATTCCTTTAAGAAAACAACGACATCAACAGAACCGAAACCTTCTATTGAAGAAAATTTGACCAAAACACAGAAGCCGTTAAAATAACATATTAAATAAGGCAAAGAAGAGAGATTGCTTGCCATTTCCCGACAAACAAAAGAGTCACGGAAGTCCTGGATCGCGTTTGTATTATTCTTTTTACAATTTTCATTCAATAACTTCGAAGAATTCTGAATGTTTGTCATTAAAAAGGAATGTATACTTTGTATTGCAGTGTTGGGCATCTTCAAACCTAAACGCATCCGTTTTTTTGCCCTGAAAAGTTTTTAAAAAATCGCTGGTACATCGTTGATTGATAACTGGGCATGTTTTATCATGGTCAATCGACATAAAACATCATCATGTTTGGTGTCGGTTGACCTTGAATATAACAACACGCATGCAAAGTTGTAGACTTGTCCCAAGTCGCTTGTACCTGTTCGATTTTTGTAACATATGCAGATACGATCACAATCTGTACATTTTTTACTCCATGAAGAAATGAGTATGGGATGTCAATCGCCTAAAGAGCAATAAAAAGTGATAAACCCAACATAATAGCAAAGAATCATGCAATAAAAGTAACTAATCCAACCATAAGGCCTGAAAAAGCTTATGTCGGCATGCCGACTTTCGCAGTTTACATGTCGGGCCAAGAAGGCAGCAAAACAGTATGGAGTTTAGTTGGTTCCATCGAATGGCACCTCTGCGACTGTGGCAGAGCCAAACAAAGTGAGATATAGGTAGGGTAGGTAATATTGAGGTTTTTTTATAGATTAGCTACACATTATTATCTAAAACATGCAACAAAATTCAATTCAATACGATGTTTCCTTGTGAAGCTATGAATATTCGAAGTTCGAACATTTAGAATGTAAGTTTTGAGAAAACTGCATTTGAAATTGTTTATTAGTATACATTGACTAAGCAAGGTCATTGTAAATTGCATTTTGTAATCATTTTTTATCACATATTTGAAAATTGTTAAGGTAGTATGAAAGGTGAAGGTATGAAATTTTTATTTTTTTAAAAAATTAAATTAAAATTAGAAAAAATTGACAATTTTTAAAATTCTGCCTATTGTGGAAAACTAGCATTTGTGACTTGTCTCATTTGGTTTCGCTCTGCCACTATTTGATAAACACAGCGAGTTTATGATTTGGCTTCAGTACACTGCCACTGTGTCTCCCATTGGGCCGTGGCAGGACGTCAGAAAAATGAAACTCTTGACATATTGCGCCGTGGTCAATGCAGCACATAACGTTCAAGGTAGAAAGGTCAGTAGAAGCTCAAAACTACCGATGGCCTGAGTGTTTGTTAATACTGTAGTATGACTCCCTTCCCATTCATTTACTCTTTGCTTGTGTTTTGTTTTAAACACAATGTGGGTTGTACTTAAAACATTCGCGAGTTACATTATATTAAACAAAAAATAGTGTTTACTAAAAAGTACAGCACCAAACGTCTTCATATTTTCACGTTTAAAATTATTTAACCTAAAGATCCTACGATTTATTTGAGTTTGGCAGTATGAATATCAAGATACAACACCTTAATGCTTTGTTTTTGTTTATTAATTTAATGCTTGCTTTGCATAGCAATCTAATCAAGAAATTATAAGTCCTTGGCCTGCCGCCCTGACTTCATTTTTTGTTACTGATAGCAACAAATGATGGTCTTATTTATTTTGTAGCATTTTCACACACTGTACCTTGAATAATACTATGAACTCTTATGGATCACAAAAACTATTAAATTTTTCAAGCTAAGTTGAAATTCCACCTCGGCCACGTAGAATTACCAGCTAAAAATAAGTGACGTAACTGTGGAATTCTTAAAGGGAGGGGGAGCCGTTCCGAGGTTATGTCGTAAGTTGTGCGTGTTCAGCGTGAACCCAAGAGAACGTTAAGCGTCATTCGTTTTCTAACGCATGCTCAATTATAGTGTATTTTTTAGTCGATTTGAACAAATTTTTTCGGACGTTTCTTTGTGTTTTTCCCAATTCCCTTGTCTTCGTATTACACCTGCCTACGGTTTCTGATTGCTACTAACTCCTGTTGGTTTCTTTGTGTTTTTCCCAATTCCCTTGTCTTCGTATTACAGCTTCCTACGGTTTCTGATTGCTACTCACTCCTGTTCGTTTCTTTGTGTTTTTCTCAATTCCCTTGACTTCGTATAATACAGCTTCCTACGGTTTCTGATTGCTACTCACTCTTGTTCGTTTCTGTGTTAACAATAGTGAGGTTTCGCAGCTTTACGAAATACAAATACGAAAACGGATACGTCATACATTCTTGTAACATTTGAATACAACACCTTAAATATAGATCACAGTTGGTCAGTATTTTACGACGATCATCAACAATTCATAGATAGAAAATTTGATATATTTTAAACACATTAGGAACTTTAAAAAATTGGAGTGTGACGTGTCCGTTGTCGTTTTCGTATTTCGAAATATCTGCATACCTGCACATTCAAATCAATACAATATTTAGCTTTTCTTACGTCGGAAATACGGTCTCATTAAAAATAGTTTCGATAGTATTTTAGTTAAAAAGAAAGCGATAAAATCTTAATGCGCTGATATTTCATTATACAGCCTAAACATTATTTCTAGTAATAAATAATTAGAGACAATTAGACTTTTTTCTCAATAACCTTTAGTGGTACCATGCATTATGTTTGGCCCCGTAAAAGAATATTAGTTTATCACCCTACAAAAGCATATCACCAATACCAGTGCTCCAGCCTACAGCGTGTACTGAGTTTTTTTTTCAGGTTCAAATAATATTCTCCCAAATCAAAAGATTGAGCCCGGGTCAGGTGGACACCCACTTCGATCCGCGCATGTATGCCTAATTTGTGTGCACATCGTGGGCTCGAGAATCGTTCATATGAATTTATGTTAAGAAAATCCAAAGCATTTCAAGTAAATATAGAAAAAAACGATCGTTTAAATAGTAAAATGAGTAGAAAAAAATCCGGATTTACCAAAAAGCACGTGGGGTGATAAACTAATATTTTTATGGGTCTTATAAGATACTATATGTGTTTAAACAACTTCATCATAAGCCAGATAGATCAGACGAGGAGCGTTTTTGAAAAACAACTAATTATTTAATGAATTGTATTAATTAGGTGAGTGAATCAAGAGCTCTTTATAAATCTCCTTGAATGAATCCGTGGTATAATTAATATTAGATAGGCCTAGCTATTATTTTTCATTCCATTAATATAAAAACTTCCTTTCAAATAATATGACAATCATGATTATTCAAAAATTGCAATATGCATATTTAGTGTATTAAGTAAATGCAGGCAGATGCCCGGCAGTGGCGGCGCCAGGAATTTCCCGACAGCAAGGCACTGCCCCCAACAGTGGGCACGGGTTTTCCAGTTTTCATTCTGACGAGCAAAAAAAAAACCGTTATTTGCCGTGTTTTGCGTGCCTTTTTAGCCCGTTTTGGTGTTGGGCTTCGTCTGTCCCTTGGCATTAACACAAAGCCCCCGACGAAACCTTAATTTTCTCCCCGACGGGGGTGGGGGAAAAGGTCCCCAACGGTAAAAGGTCCCCGTAGCGCCGCCACTGATGCCCGGGAAAAAACAATGTGTTGATTTTGTGACAGTTTCTTAAATAAAAAGCTAAATGTTTGCTACTTCCCATTCAGATTTTGACAGTGTTCCCTGTAAAAAAAATAAATTTTTCAATTAATTTTTGTGTATCTTTTTGTGACGTTTCGGTCCGTACACTTCGAACCTTCTTCAGACATTGACTAGTAAGCTAGTACGATGTTTAGTCTTCTTTGTCACCCTCTACAGTCAGGAATTCGGTGGATTCACAATAAGCCTGAATAAGTGAATGACAGATGGAAAAAAGGAATTAGATCATACACCAAAAAAAATAGGACAAGTCAGGGACGTACTTTACAGTACAACTACTATAGAAGAAAAAAAATAAAAGAAAAACAATCACCAAGTACAGACAAAGAAAAGATAGCATATCATACACCGACCGGTACAATAAAATAGATACAGTAGAAAATACAGAAATATCATAAAGCAGTAGAAATAAGGTGTTTCTTAAGTTTGGTAGACAATGTTCAATTTAAAATATAAGTAATAATGAAGGGTGGTAAGTTGTTCCATAATTTGGAGTCGGAAAATCTAATATTATGTTGGAAGTAATTGGTGTGATGATTAGGCACATAACGGTCAAGTTTATTTCTTGTGCCGAAAAGAATTCTGAATAAACAAATTGCACAGAAGGTTGGGAAGAAAATAATGAATATGAGTATAAAAAATCAAAATTTTATAAGAACATAATAAATATAAAGAGTATGAAAAATGCATTGTTGTATAACATTTAATTATGTTAAAAAATATTAAGGAGATTTAGTTTTGAGAAAATAGTAGATGCATGAGACCGCGGTAGAGCGCCAAATATAATGCGAATAGCCTTCTTTTGTATTTATTAGAAAACTGTTTATTGTTCAGAATCTCAATCGAGAAGTCAGGAGTTCGATATTCACTATTGCCAGTTGCTTGTGTGCCTCAACAACGCACTTTGCTCACAGTCCGTCAAATTTCTTGGAAATAACCTGCGATAGACTATAGCATATTATCCAGAAGGAGTATCAGTCTTATTCGCTTCACCTTACTGGCACTGAAAATAAGATCTGGCACTATGTGCCCAGGGGCGGTGGAACATTTTTGAATTAAGGGGGGCGAGGTTGAATTTTGCTCAGCTACCCCAGTCCGGTTAGAATTTGATGAGCAAAAAAAAAAAGAAATTCTGGTCCTTGGAGGTGGTCATCGGGGCCACAATATTCATTTACTTTTTTTTTAATTGTCAATTGTGAATTTTGTAGTTGGAGTTCCATTTCAGGGGGACTGTCACCCTGAGTTATCACTGGGGGACGCGTCCCCCATCCCCCTCTTCCGCCGCCTATGTATGTGCCTTCGGTTTGGAAAAATTAGTTAGTCAGATCTATATTGAAAGTAAAGTACAAATATTTAAAATAAACTACTATATTCTATAGCACAGGTATATATAAAGAATATAAATTGAAGTTCCCTGGCAGAAATTTAGTTGTAAACTCTATTTAGATGTTGTTTTTAATACTATTTTGAACTTCCTCTAAAACTAGGTTGCGTAATCCAAAACCTTTAATAAATATAGTTCTAGAAACCAAATAAAATATAAACAAAACGAAAATTTTTACTAGACTACTACAAAGTCGTGTCTTTATAGGCCTAATGTCCTTATATTCACTATAGGCCTACATACATTACAAAGTGGGAGTATGTTTACTAAAACCACTAATAGAATAAACAATATTTTAAAAGGAAAGACGTTTCGACTATACATCATGAGCTATTCTCAAATTAGGTTTTTGTATGGTTCATGTATGATTCATTTTTCTGGACCTTCATTGTGGGCCTACGTGTGTAAACATGGCCGTAACCAGTTATGGGGAA
Organism: Nesometra sesokonis; assembly: GCA_025631205.1. Lineage (NCBI taxonomy): Eukaryota > Metazoa > Echinodermata > Crinoidea > Comatulida > Antedonidae > Nesometra > Nesometra sesokonis. Next base: position 6,790 of record JAOTQE010089962.1, read on the forward strand.
ACCGGGCAGCTGCCCCGCCACCCCGAAAGTTTTTCTCAAAAAAAAAAAAGAGGAGACAGAAAAAGAGGTGGAAATGATAGTATTTACATGTTTAGTCATATAGGCCATGATCAGACAGCCAACGTTCAATATGTTTGTGCCTCATGCAAACCTTCAGAATATTCTTTTGCAAAAATGACCCCAAAAGATAATACAGCTAGGAGAATGCATTTAATTAAGTACACTGATTTTTACCCTCGCTCCACTTACGTGGGGATAGGGTATTGCAATGAGCTGCGTCTGTCTGAGTGTGTGTCTCTCCCCCCCCCCCTCTCTCTCTGCATCCATATCTCAAAAACTATTGGGCCAATTTACTTCAAATTTTTAAACAATGTCAGAACCACCCGTATCTAGGTCCTCCCGAGGTTTGGTGCTGGTCCGCTTTACCACATGAATTCTGGATTATAATCTATATGATTTTGTGTCTACTGCCCTCTTTTTAAGTGACAAGTAGATACTAACATTTCTTGACCCTGAATAGAGTATTTAGTATGTTTATTCTGTGTGCCTGATACCCCTCCCCCCACTATCACAGTTAAAGTAGGAAAAGAGTAAAAATATAACTTTAGGCTGTTTACAAAACAAACAAAATAGAGAAAAACCTCTTTCAAACCATAGTCGAGTGTGTAATCGTTTACGATTACTTTATCTTGTTTTCTTCTGGGGCTGGAG
>JAOTQE010089962.1:10000-11091 GCA_025631205.1 Nesometra sesokonis
TTTGACTAACACTTAATATCAGTGTATACGTCAGTTTTAAACTTTTACACACTTAAAAGACAAAAGTCTATATGCCAAATTTCAATTTCATGCTTTAGGATTTTTGTTCACTGTTCCCAATCAAAATAAATATCCCAAAATGCATTTACCGGATATTTCCGTTCTGTCTATTGCGCGAAATCTCGAATATTGGTTAAGAAATTCAAATTTCTTCAACTTCTCTGTTAAGATTTCTGCAACGTGTTTTTTTCTGTCAACCCATTCCTTCTCTTATCGAAAACTGTATTCGCTTGTATGATTTTGATTCCAGCCCTCATATCATATTTTTCCAAAAAATATGATACTCCAGGTTTCTTACAGTCTGGCAATTCTTTCAATCTTTCAAAATATCTTCCTCTCTCCAACGTGAAACATGTTTCGATCAATTTCTTGATTCAGCTAACCTTGTGGCTATCTGGCAGAAGAATTTCTCTGACACTAGAGAAAGACAACACTAGATTCACGCGTGTCATACAGGTGTAACGCGCGCTTACTCATGGCAACTGGCAGGTGATGCAATGTGGGCCACCATGCGTCATAAAAAACAGTTATACCCTATGTTCAGACTACTCAAGCTATGACCTTGAAAATTGGTCCGTATGTTAACATCATGGCACTTGGATGTCTAAAGTTTGAAAGGAATATATAACAATAATGACCCATTTTTATTTCCATCCGATATTTCAATCTTCCTATTCAGCGGTCTTTCGGTCGCTTAGTTAAGCAAACGACGCATTATTAATACATTAGTTTATATCTGAATATAATATCAATATGTTTTCTCTAGATTTTGTACTTTGCACGAAATCCAAAAGATACCTGTGTTTCCATGTTTTCATTTTTAAAGAAAATGAGAAATTTGTATACGTGTGACGTCACATACGATACCCTCGATCAATACATAGAAGCATTTTGTGATGGTTCAGGTGAGTCCTTAACCTACGAGTAAGTAACAAACTTGATCTATATTATGAATATATTATGAATATATTATGAATATATTATGAATATATTATGAATATATTATGAATATATTATGAATATATTATGAA
>JAOTQE010089973.1:0-14825 GCA_025631205.1 Nesometra sesokonis
ATAAGGGGGGGGGGGGGCGCAACTATGTTTTGACGATAAAAGGGGGTGCGCGCCGGTTGTGCCCCCCTAAATCCGCCCCGTTCATTGTCTCAGTGTCCAAATATTTTTAACATTTGTCAGTGGGTTCACAAATAGTTTTTCTATTGAAGGCGTATGTCCATAGAATTTTTAATTCCAGTGTTCCACTTTAATTTAAACACTTAAAATTGTAAACAGCATAACATGATAAGATAGTTATGATTGTTATGTATAGTAGGTACAGTACAACATTTACACAATGATGTATCATCAATTACCGCCGGCTACATTATACTCTAAGTAACTCGTCATAAGATCCGTTATTGATCTACATTTGGGTACAATCTTCTGCATCAATAATCTTCAAAGCCTTCTCTTTGCTGTCATACAAGACAGCTCTGTTTTATCATCAACACTGTTACCGCTAGCAACAGTCATGCCTGATTAAACACCATGAATTGTTGATTTTTATAGTAGTGAAATTGTAAATTATAATATCGTTAATTTAATGTACAACCAGTAGGTTTAGTAAGTCAAAGTTTTTTAGTATTGTGTTGAATTATTAACAATTTAATATTAAAGAAAGAAAATCTGGTTTCATTTGACAAATAAATACAATGCTATTTAATATGTTTTGTTTTCAATAAAAACCTCATTATTTTGGTGTTTTCATATTATTAATTATAACTTTTATGAGGCAATATAATTCACAAATGTTAATTTGTAAATAATATTGGTAGTCAAAATACTATTAATTGTATAATAATTCAGCATCATCTATAAAATAATTATTATGGTAATATATTTATTAATGTGATATTTCTGATACATACAAAATTGATTGTGATTTTGATATTAAAAATGACTAAATTAACTATTAATGTATTTTGATATAAGAAGATAATATAAAAAAAGATCATTAGAAGGTGATAATTGTAGACGGGTGATTCAGTTTTGGAAGATGGGAGAGGGGTGTGTTACTCTGCTATTCTTTAATTGTTTATACCCTTGCAACTATAATTACCATAAAAACTGTTACAGGTTGAATATTGCTTAAACTTTAAAGAGATCAAACTTGCTTTTCTGTAAGAAGTTTTTATCCAGCCCAAAAATGATTATACATGTTGGGTTTTGCACTGGCCACTGGCTTAAGGTGACACCACTAAAATTGATATTAATACAGTGCTATATTACACACATAAACAGTAATTAGTTAATACTGTATCTCACATCATAGAATCACTTGCCTGACATCTCTGGGCAACCAAATATTTGAATTGGCAAGCATAACTCTAAATTGCCGACAGGCAACTGATACTTATAAACCTGTCGTTCCAGGGCTTAAGATTCCACTTGCCAAATCCTAGTATGCCAAAGTTGAATTTGGCTAATTTGTAAATTCCAAATTAGCCAAATAACTAATGGATTTTGAACTCTACTTTTATACAGTATTGTTTTAGCAGCTTTTAGCTCATCAAGCTTGAATTTGGCTAATCATTTTAAATATAATTTAACCAATTTGCTTAAAAATATTTCTTCAACCTTAACCACTGCATTCCCAATTTTTGAACAATCTTATATTTTAGGCCTTGATTTGCCATGACAAGCATCAAAATTTTGTGAGATTTTATTTGTTTCTATGAATTACAAGGGAAAGAAATCACTCTGCTAACAGTATTTGTACAGTATATTAAATTGAAATTAAATGTTTTGGAATTTGAAAATACCAAATTCAAGTGTTTAATGTTGAAATCAATAAAAGTAAAATCACATACAAAGGATTAGAACATCTCCATGGCAACCAGTACATTCAAAGAAACATTTATAATGCGTGTATAAAACTCAAACACGTATGTGTGTGTGAGGAATCTCATTTGTATGATTAAATCTGTGCCCACCTTAAGAGAGAACTCATTTAAAATTCTTACGAGTCTCGGCAGTAATAAATCTCAGATTTAAATGCCTTAGACATCTTGTATCCTTGGTACATTGTATTAAGTGATTGGATAGCTTCTGCTTGTTTAAAATAAAATATTATCTTCCAAAATAATTATAAAAATTAATCATTACAATATCAGATTAGAGTCAGTATATTTTATTTTCAACCATATAATAATACAATGTACATTATGTAATATTAAAATATATAACTAAAACAAATATCACTAAAAAGTATTTCTATTTAAAAATTAAAATTAAAAATTAAAAGAGGTTCTCGGCTGGGTAAGGCAACTATGGTGATATAATATAAATTAAAACTTTAAACAAAATTATTATCCATTTAAATCTAATTATTCAATTCTGCCGATTCTCTCAAAAGCAACCATACTTAAAATATAGCATTAAACCGAACATTCTTATAAAGTCCCAAAATCCTGAAACCGCTGTAAATATATGTTGACTGCATTTAGTAAACAGTGTCTATAAATTGAACTGTCTGCAAAACCAAACATAATAGACAAACATTTCCAAGTGGTTGGTTCTGGAACAGTTGACTGTTTTTAAAATTATTATTTGAATGTTTAAAATATAGTTTTCGTTAGGTGTACACCCCCATTAGAAAATTTTTCAAAGTTTTATCACAATTGATAACTGGATTAGTTTCCACTTCATTGCTTAGCTGTACAGTATATTCATATCTTTTATAAACATTTAATGTGATAAGCCTGTAAAGTGGTTAATTCAAAATTACCCTACATTTCTTTGAAAGTGTAGGGTAAAATTGATCAAACTTTATAATGGGGATGTACACATAATGTGCACGGTGTTTTTGTAAACCATGTTTTTTTTAAATAATATGTATAGAAGATAATTGAAATGTAAAGTTTTATTGATAAACAATCTATTTTCTTTTGTTCCAGATTTCACCAATTTATCCAACTGAAGCTTTTGTTTCCCGTGAGTATGCGAGCGATTCTCATCGTCATTCAGTTGATTTATCAAGAGAGATAAGTGTGCTCCAGATTCAAGTCGATCAAATGAAAACAGAGGTATTATTAACAAATTGCTACTAATGTTGGGGTTGGTGGGTGGGTCTTTAAAACAGGTAAAAACAGTGTTACGTTATTAATTGAGGCTAGTCGTGGCAAACCCACCTAGTGGTTGCACAGGAAGTTACTGAGAAATAAGCAAATAAACAATAGGAAATATAAACAAATACAAATGAAATTTGTGAATATTTTGTTCAATATCTTCAGTTAGACATGTCCGATTTTGATAGTTGACCCCTCATTTCAAAGCTTATGAAAAGTCTAATATGGTTTAATTTTCAATTTTTCTACAACTTGATGGTTTTTGCCATGTCATGCCTTATTTATGGACAGCCCCTTTACTGTACAATAGTGGTTTCATTTGAAAAAGTATTCATCAAAAATTCATACTTGTTTACATTTAGATAAGGGATTATCAGAGTCGCCTTACCTCACGGGATATACAGATAGATGATCTAAAAGACCAAGTGAGCACTTACAAGGAGAGCAGCGATCGTAATGCTGCCCTCGTTGTCACGCTTCAAACCCGCATCCAGGATTTAAAGGAAAAGAATGACATCAGTGTACGTGGCGAGTTGGCCATCGGCACATTGCAGAAGGAGAATAGTAATCTACAGGAAAAAATTCTCGAGCTGGAACGACGGATACGTAATCTTATCGAAGAGAGGGAAGCTTCGGAGAGGAAGTTGGAATCATGGGACAGGCAATTTCATAATATATTCTTGCAGCTGAAAGATGTTGCGTCGGTAGAGGATCGAACACCGGAATACATGGCATCAAAGGTAGGTGTTATTGACTTTGTTGTTTCTGCCCTACCCTCCAGAGGGGATCAGCTAAAATTGTAATATATTAGCTGTGAACATTGACTTTAAACAGGACATGATGTAAAATATGTTTTCATATTAATGAGTATATAGAATTAAAATAATATTAAATATCTTCTAAACAAAGTAGTAGTAAATAAGTGAGGCAATAAGTAAGGAACGTAACTTAAAATACCATAACTTAACTTTATAAACCCTCAGATTTACATACCCTTCTTGTCTCTTACAGTATGTAAAATCTAGGTTCTACTGTATTTTGTTTAAATGATATTAAATTTTTATGTAATTTATTTATATTTAATAAATATTGCAATATACACCTTTGACAGTTTGTGGCAACTAAACTTGATTTTGTAAGTTCTTTTAAAATAATTCCTATATTTTTTTATTTATTTTATTTTTTTATTTTTTTTTATTTAAAAAAAATAATAATAGTTTCTTTATTTGCTTTAGATCAATGATGTAGTCCAGGAGAACTTAACGCTCCGAGGAAAGGTCAGTTCACTTACCGAATCTCTTAATAGTCTTGAACTGGAATCAAAAGCTGGACGTGAAACAATCAACAGACTTTCAGAAGAGATTACCAGAGAGCAGCGTCAAACGTCATCTTCACTCACTTCAGTCGAAAGAATGCGATTGGTAAGTTACATCATTATTTTTTTTTTAATTTTTACTCAATATGACAGGCAGAAATAAATTAATAACTACATGGAAAGCTTGTTAAGACAGTCTTTTCATTCACGCTAGTTCAGACTCAGTTTCAGTCAGCACAAAATTTTTAATATCATGGATCAATTTGTATTTGAGGGCTGAAGACAAAATTATCAACTTCACAGTAATTTAGATTACAAACCCTTTTAAATGTGTATTTTCAAATTAAAAATGCCAAAAATTTATTTTAAAAATAACTTGCTTGTTTTGAAGTTAGTAACATGATCTATTACCTTTAAACGTTTCAGGAAAAGGACAGTGCAGTTCAAGCCAGAAACGAAATCGAACGAGAGAACACCCTTCTCCGCGAGCGTTTCAATGCTGACAAGAAGGCATGGGAGCTTACCAGAGAAGAGTTGAACCAACGAGAATCGCGTCTTGCTGAATTTGGTCATGCAAAATCATCTTTGGAATTTGAAGCTCAGGTAGCAAAGGCTGAATTGAAGACTTTTAAGGAGTCACTAGCAGCCATGTTGTCTTGTGAACCCACGGTGGAAATTGTCAAAAGCCAATTGAAAAACTTGCATTCCTTATCAAAAGAAAGACAAAAAGTAAGTTAAAACGGCTTTAATCCTTCAAAGTATATAACTATATGTATATTAGACATTTTTTTTAATGGATAATAAAAGCATAAAAATTATTTAATAAAAAAACTGAATAAACTTAAACTATCCTAATTCATATCCAAAGTGAAATTGAGAAAAATTTTAGACTAGGTTGTCAATTAATGTGGTATGAGAAATAAATTAGACTTAGAATGTTTTTTACTTAGCCACTGAGAACCAATTTGGTTACCCAGTTGCTGTATTTACCCATAACAGCGATTTTAATTAGTTTATTTTTTACTTAATTGTTTAGCATATTGATGTACTTGAGGCTAAGGTAAAGAATCTATCAGAACAACTCCATAATCAGATTGAACTTCACCACTCTACCATCCAAAGAGCCAAGGAGGCTGAAGACAACCTTGGAGACTTCAAGATCAGAGTTCGAACGATGGAAGACGACCTGAACACCGGGGATGTACTTAAGGATACTATTCGTGCTGAACGCAGAAAGGTAAATGATAAGGTTTTAAATGCTGTTGTTTCTGAATTTCAGATTTAAATGTATTGGTATACTTTGCTTGGCTTGCCTTGTATAACTCTACATAGGGCAGTTGTACCAAATTGTGACTTGGAACTTTGTCATGGTTTATTTTTCAGAACCTTATTTATGGTAGTGCAGGAGTGTCAAAGATTTGATTGTTTCATTTTGAAAGCCTTACAGTATATTCACATGATAGTGTAGAAGTGACAATTTCTGAAGTTTTATATGCATGGTTTATTTGTAGAACCAAGTTGCACAGAGCTCACTAACTTCCAGAAAGATTCCACAACCGCTATGACAGCGTAGTTTAGAAGTGACAATTTCTGAAGTTTTATACTCATGGTTTATTTTTAGAACCAAGTTGTACAGAGCCCACTAACTTCCAGACAGATTTCACAACCGCCATGACAAAAAGTTGACTGCTTTGTAGTTTGACAATAGGCAGTGAATATGCATGGCTACCCACTCCTCAACAAGTACCCCTCGTCCATGCCACCTTCAAATTTTTAGTAGACGTTTGCTTCACAGGCCATCCAACGCCAAACCCCTTTATTGATCATCTAGAAATTTCTAATTTTCATGACACACATAAATGGTTTATCATCTTATCTTGTATTTTTCACAGTACATGGCTTTCATTGAAAAGATATGTCGAGTGCTTAAGATGGATGTCATTGCTCTTGACGTTGGGTTTGACCTGTGCACAGATGCAGTCTTGGCACGTGCTGAACAAGTGATGCGCAAGGAAATTGATACAATTACGGACAAGACAACTCATGTGTACAACCTCCAGCGAAAGTTGAAGACGATGAAACAGCAACTGGAGAGCAAAGACCTACACATTGATCTGCTCAGGAAGAAGATCAGTACACAGGAGGAAGGCTTACTTGGGAGGTCAAACCTAGAAAAAGAAAAGGTAAATATCTTTTCAGGGAATTTAAGCCTATGTATCCAACCTTTTAAAGACCAAGATTTTATTCACACTTAACTTAAAATTGACTAATAATTAGTACAGTATATTACCACAGATTTGTTAACTCCATAACAATACTACAGTTACTGTCAGTGAACAAGCAGTGCCGTTTACCCCCAATCTATTAGGATGTCCCTTTATCTCACCAGCATAATATACTGATGTTTACATTAGTGGTACAAATCCAAGCCATACTGGGTTCAGGTCTCAATAGGAACATTCGTGCAGGAAAATTAGTCAACTTCCTGATCCAGATATTGTGATTGGTAAGTGATTCGTGATTTTGAAGAGAAATCATGTCAACTTACAAATGGGATTATGCTTTTTGAGTGTAAGTTTCTTTTTTCTAAGCCAAAAAAAAAACGTATATTACGTACCACTACAGTTTCCGTACCATTACAGATTATGCTTGCTAACCAACAGTTGTTTGATTCACTTCCTGGAGGTGGTTTGAATTATTGAGTGTTCTCACATGATTCTGGGTAAGAGTTACCTTCAGATCTGTCTGAACAATTTCATGTGAACCAGGCTATTAATTCAAAATCATTCTTTTACTTTATATTATTGATTTTTTTCTCTTCAGGATGATGTTATAATGGGACAGAGAAAGATTCAGAAGGAGAATGAACGTCTACGTGGTCAGCTTGGTTCAGCCAGACAGGTTATTACAGAACTAAAGGCCAAGCTAATGGATATTGGCGAGATTAAGGTGATTACCAAATATTTTAATTTAATGAATTTAAATCATGATTTTAATTTAAAATATTACTGATATTTTTATAGGATACACAATTTATTTAAACATATTTAAAAAAAACATTTCAGTAGACAAAAGGCCAAGCTGATGGTCGTTGGCGAGATTAAGGTGATTATCTAAAGAATCAAATTCCAAAAGAATAAATTTAAATCGTGATTTTAAATTCAATAATTACTGATATTATTATTATTATTTTTTATTGTTTAAAAAAATAATAAATAATAATAAATCAGATCTTCCAAAACCAATCACTTTTTGAAGCTTTCATTTTCTTTTGATTCTCTAGTTTCGAGAGAATTTACAAAAATATCCATGATTTTGGAACTGCAAAGAAAAGTCTGGATTAGCTTTAAATTTGGTTTTTGAAGTGGTCAATTTTGGGGGGGTTGTCTGCATCACCAAAACAATGAATTGTTAGTATTAGCTGGAAAAAACAAATCAGACCTAAATTGCACCGGTAATGTACATTTTATGGTCTTCCAATTTGTACATGAAACATGTTCTTGATTACCTTGATTGTAGACTTGTGACTGTATCTCTTCTTCAAGCACATTACCATTTCTACTCCTGAGTGTTTGATATACAAAAAGTGTTAACAATAATAAGAATTTCTCTTAAATTAAATTTACATCATATTCTGATTTTTTTTCTTGTAGAAATTTAGGTACAAATATCTAATTCAAAATATAATTTTGTTTACTTTATTATAATCAATTACATTAATATATGCAATACATTTTGGGAATATGCCAATTATTTGCCATTTTCAAGAATAAGCTAATGCTGAAATAAACTTTCTTAAAAATGAAATTTATAATAAGGTAAAGCTGTTATTGCTAAATTATTGTTGGTGTAATTAATAATGATAATGATGCAAATTAATTGTATTTTTTTTTTAAATAAATATTTGTTTTCAATTTTAGTCTGAAAACCTTGCTCAGGGAGATCATATTGATGCACTCTGCAAAGAGTTAACAAAGCTGGAAAAGATGAAAGAAAGACAAGCACGTAAAATAGCTGGTATGAAAAACGAGATTGAATTTACAGAACAGGAAGCAAACGATAAGACGGCTCTTGCCAGTCGATCAGTTAGTGCCCTCACAGATGAACTACGTGCAACGAAAGCACTGCTCGCCGACATGCAGCAACGAGAAAAGCAGCTTCTCGACTTCCGTCAGGTAGTTGCTCGTATGCTGAGTCTAGATGTTACCGTTCTTGCGGTACCAGATTACGAGATTATTACTCGCTTGGAGAAAATAATACAGGCTCATCACTCGCACTCTCTGACTTCTCATACTTTGGAGAGGAGTCTTGGGCAGATGGATAGTGGGTTCCGTGAAGGGTATACATCAATGAGTCATGCATTAGACCCGCCCCGAAGGTCCCGAACAAGATCTCTTTCACCGTCCAGGCGTCGGCAAATTCACAAAGTTGAAACTTATTGAGTAAAGGTTGTACAGTGGAAAAAAGCTGGGCTATTGTGTTAAATTTCTTTTGGATAATCTAATAAAAAGAAATTTTACACAGCATTTAATAGTGAATTATTCACTATTATTATAGGGATAACTAAATTAATGTGAAAAGTAGTAAAGTATCTCATAGAATTAGTGCAGAGTCAGAGTTGTAGATAGGGAACCAAACATTGACACTGGAGTTGGTGGTAAAACTTGTTTAAGTGATGGGAGAATTATGTTTTCTCCAGACTGGCAAAAGCCATGTTGAGAGTTTACTAACAAGGACTCATAATGTAAAATATTTGTAAGGCTGCATATTGTTTTATGGTTTAGTATCATATTTATGTAAAATTCTGTCTACGCTTTTAACGTTTCTATGAAATTTGATCAAAACTATCAGATGATAAAGTTACAAATATTGTAAATAAAAATAAATGTGTGTGGATGTAAAGATACTTTATTATACATATAAGCATATAGTGTGTAACATTTTTGTACTTTAGTAGCTTCATTAATTATAGCGATGAAAGTTCGTCTGGTAAAGGGTAACAAAAAATGCTGTAAATAGATGTACACTTGTAATGTATTCTTAAAGTCTATTAAATTTTATACTACTGTATAACATTTTAGTTACTGTTAGTAATTTAGGGTAAATTTGTTTAGTTTTTTCATTTTCACTGTATAAACTGTAAATAATAGTGTTTATTTCTGTTGAAAATTAATGTTTTTATTTCAGCTCTGAAAGGCTTGCTTTCATCGTTTAGATTTATCGGTCCAACATTGTTATGGGACTATGAGATGCTTGATAAACACATCTTATTAATTAGTATTAGTACTAGCGGACTAGGTTTCTTGGCTCAATTGTGACCCGAGGATAATAATAATATATTATGACTTACTTATAACACATTTGCTAAAAACATCAATGTGCTTTACAGAAGAAACAAAAATAAAAGAAATGGGACAGGCCAAAGTACAATGGAAGATCACCAGCCGGGTGCTGTGCGACAGTTACCAGGATAGCGGTGCCCCAAAGGTGATGCCTGCCGAAGAAAAATGTTTTTGAAAGATATCTATGTTAAACGTACATGATTTAAGACTATGTTTGAAGACTGATGTATAAATTAATACAAAGTATTTGATTGGCTAATTCTAGTCAGGGTATTAAGCAACTCCTTTTACACATAACTGTAAACTGCCAATATTACGGTAATTCGCAAATGTCGGCTTTAGTGTGAAAGGGTACTTTTCCCTTCAATGCCGGCACAGTGCCGGCATTCGTTAGACCACCTCAGACCTTAGACATATTACCGTTATATTACTGTCACTGCCTTAGGCAGGATGTGTATGAAAGGGCCCACTGTGTAATGCCTGCTTACGCAGTGAAGCATAACGAAACAAAGGTCAAAGTTGCAAACCTGTATTTTTAATACTGCCAATTTTACGCCTTTCGCTCGGACTCTTTCACACAGGAAACCATTATATTACCGGAATTTGACCTTCTGTGTGAAAGAATTTAGGGCTGGAGACTATCCACAGTTTCTATTACATGGTAAATACACTTTTAGTACATATTAATTTGATTACTTATGTAAACTACCAACTTTAGGTTTAAATGAACTTCACTAAACAATAATGGGAACGTTGACCCAACAAAATTACTATATAAAAAAACTGATTTTTATACTAGCAGATGAGACGGGTATTAATTATTACATTATATGTGATAATATTAATTACAATACTGTAGTATGAATTATATTATTAAATTAATAGGAAATTTGAAATAGATCATGTATTGAGTGTGTGAAAATACTGTGCTTAAGGAAGAATCAATAATAATAATTAGTCAATGATTTAAGTTTAAATTTAATTTGTCACAGTACTCGCCTACTATGGTTTGTGTGCCCTTTAGGTTGTTTTTAAAATTCAAGAATTAGAATACTAAACTTGTTGAAAGTTATTCTCTGGTAAAGAAAATACAAGTTAATAATTTGTAGTGAGGAAAATACGTAACTCGGCCAAATCTGATCATTTAAACTATTCACATTGTTCGGTTTTCTGGACAGTTCAGTTTAGAGAAAGTCAAGTTTACAAGGTTCATGCACGTTTTGGAAAGCTATGGAAATGTATGGAAATTTATTCAATATTTTCAAGGCCCTTAAAGTAGGAAAATTGGTTACAAAAAAGTTGGAAATATTTTAAAATTTTAAATGACACATATTCTATAGTTTCATGTTCTTTAATTTTTAATAAGACAACATTTATAAAAACAATATTTTTAATTGTTTTGTTATTTGGAAAATTGGTTTTGAAAATTTAATTTTTGCTCTAGAACCTTGGAAAAGTTATGGAAATCATGTTTTTATTCAAAGCCAATGAACCCTAAGATTACCTATGATTTCATTGATTTTACGATTGTTTAACTTTAAAAAAAAGATCATGTTATCGTCATTTTTAGTTGTTTTGGGGGAGGTAAATACAAAGTTTTTAATATAGTAAATGAAAACTAAATATAGCTTTAACAGTGTACTGTATAGGTATATCATGTACCAAATACCTTTTCTGAAAGCATAAATGTTAATCAAGTGTCGCATCTGTTTTAAAATTTTTTTTAATGAAAAGGAAGGTAAACACAATCACAATTATAAAAATCAAAGGCGGATCCAGGGTTCCGCGTAATCCCGATTCTCGTAATTCCCTGACAGGACGGCCACCGTACCAGTAATAAGCAAATAATAACGATCAGTGCCCGTAAAACACAATTATGTGTGGACTACTCTGTAGAAAAAACACGGATTTCGGGCCACTGAAAATTATGGGCCGTAATAGCCCGAGAAACCCTAAAACCCTTACCTGGATTCGTCACTGAAAATGCTAATGTCTGTTTTCCTGGTTTTTTTTCTTGATCGTTGAGTTGCGACGAGCTATATTGATTACAAATCGTTGAAACAGGGGCGGACTATAAATGTGGGGGGGGGGGGGGTGCGCAAATGGTGCACTTTTAGCGGCCCAAAATTGTGCGAAAAATATATTTTTTGGTTTCAACGCAACTCGCTGCAACTCTGTGATCGACAAGAAAATATGCTTTCACGGTTGACGTACGATAACATTATCATTATGCCGTATGAAATACTTTGATTGTATCGCTCGCATTTTGTGAAATGCCTCAATACAGTGTTTCGTTTATAGAAATAAAAGTCTTTCTAGAATAAGAATAGAATTCATGTGTTTTCTGACGCCATGGTCTGTGCTTCAGCTATTTTTGTTTCTTCAAAAGTGTTACTCAGAGGCGTGTCCAGGAATTGGGGAAGGAGGGTGCTCACCCAGGCCGAATTGGATCATTATATGCACAAATTGATCCTCATTCCCCCTATTTTGCCCTTTTTATGATGAGATGTTTGACATTTTAGTTGTTTTCCTTGACGACGTTAGAGTTCTGAAGGTACTCATACCCTATGAAGGAATCGGAACCCAATTACTCATAATTTTTATTGTCTAATATTTTGGTGGGGGCTTTAAAATTGATCAAACTCTCTAAAGGGAATGTGGCACGATTGAGGTTTCTGGAATTTATAATTTAAACTTTATTAAGATACTCAGAAATAGCATTTTCATCATTTTGTGCATTCTTTTAGCAAGTTAGGTCCATTAATTTGGGAAAGTGCCATGGGCGTACGCAATAAGGATAGGCCTATGTTCACACCCATCCTCGTTGGTGTAGAGGGTAGCTTAAGAATTTAGAATTTTGTGATAGTTTCTCGAAATTGGCACTTTCCTACAGTAATGTTTTGCAAAGTGTTACGATTGACCGAAATTGAGACCACACACAGTGGCGGATCCAGAAACTTATGAAGGGGAGGGGTACAGAACTACTACCATTTCCAACCACAAAGGCCGATTTAGGGGGCACATCCAGTGGCCCACCCCTAGCATCGGCAAAACCTAGTTTCGCCCAACACACTTTTATTAGGAGCGTCTGGTCTAAAATAGACCATAAAATAAGAATAGACATACGTATGTATCATGTATAACACAAACAGGGTATCAAAACACGCAAAATTTGAATTTTTTTTTCTTTTTGCTTGCACGCCCACAAGGTCCCCCTTTCGGAAAGTAAAATATATAAATATTAACATTGTATATAAAACTAAAAAATCAGCAAGAATTGATTCCTTAACACGCCCCTGCGGTCATTTCCGGACATCTAAAGACCAAAATTTTCCAGGGGAGCATGTTCCCGGACCCTCCTAAAATTTTGACTCTCTACCGACCCCCTCTTCCGCCCCCTCCCTTTCCAAAAGTCTGCATCTTCCCCTGGTTAAACTGTATAGAGATGGATATCGTACAACACTTTTCTCTTTAAGACCATCATTGAGTGGGCTTCTTTTTGACATGAAATTTCATTTACCATTTACAAACTTAAGAGAGTTATAACTTCTTCCAACCCAGGGTTATTGCCTACTCTCATGCATTTATGCGTGAGTCTCACGCATTGTAGGCCCTAATCTATTTTGGACGTGCACGCCTAAGTATTTTTTTTCACGAGTTAGCAGATTCCTAGATAGACAGTAATGCAAATAGTTATTCTCACGCATGAGACAATATAGAGCAAAATACGGTAAAAATGGCCTCAAACATTTGTAAATTAGGTTGGGACGGCCAAAAAATGGGCATATTATGGGGGTTTTTTTATACATTTTTGCTTGTCAGAAACAAAATCGGAGAAATGTGACCCAACACTGGTGTGTTGTTGTTTTTTTGCTTGTCGAACACTTTAAGCACTAGATGCGATACCCGGCAAGGACCAGGTACCTAGTACAAGATTGGAACTCGTCAAAATATTTAATACCAACAAGATATCGTTTTCTGAGTTCTTGTATCTGAAAATAAAGACCAGATCACTTTTTACCATGTGTATTATTAGGCTCTGCAGTATATATGTGTTACCGGTAAGTCTTTTTTACTATTTTCATTTTAAGACTAGTCTATTTACTACGAATGCCAATAAGGATAAAATATCAATAGTTACTTCCTCATTTATTATGAAAGATTTGTATAACTATTACATTATATTGTGGCACTAAAGCGTGTAAGCTTTTACTTCAGACGTAGGTACTGTACACATAAATTAAATAATTTGAATAACAAAAGTTGTATTTTTCATATGTATGACAGTCAATTCAGTACGAAACGAAGTAAACTCAATGAGTACTGGTGCTTTAAGCAGGAAGACAGTATGCAGAGACGAAGTTAATTCAGATGATTCTTGGAACTTTACACGGCAAATTTCTAAAATGGATAGTGAATTAACATGTCCGTGTTGTTTCGAGTATTACGACGATCCGGTACTTTTGCCGTGCGCGCACAGTTTCTGCCGCAAGTGCCTGCGTTCGATTTTTACGGTTAAGCAGCAGGATCAGAAGGGATCAGGATCGAGACATTCTCGACACCACCGAAAGACACCTGACAACGTACTGGTGCCATGTCCTTCTTGTCGTAAAGAGGTGGATCTTAGTTCAAGTAGTATTGACTCAATGCAGAGTAATTTCCATCTTCGTAATATCGTCAAGAAATATAAGGAATCGACGGCAATTTTCAAAGATTCAATGGAATTTGACGTCACTAGGACAACATTAGTTGATAACGGTAGGTTGGAAGCGATTTTTTCTACTTTATTGTTTATTGTCATGGGTCTTTGGATGAAACTTGTTGCGGTTAGGTATTGTATGCAGAACAGACACTGTACGTTAATAAAACGAAGGCGCACTCCATATTGAAAGTAAATTTACGGAAAAAGTTCTGGCCGCCAAGTGCCAAGAAAATCCCGTAAATTTTACGGGCATTTGTAATTTTGTACAGTAAATTTTACGTACATTTTACTGTTACACGGTTAATTTTACGGTAATTCCCGTAAAATTCACAGAAAAAGCCCTAGTAGCCAGGATGCCAAGAAAACCCCATAAATTTTACGGGTAAATGCCCGTAAAATTTATGGGATTTTCTTGG
>JAOTQE010089984.1:0-14823 GCA_025631205.1 Nesometra sesokonis
GGAGTATAAAAAATAAAATTAATATGTATATATAAATATGAAGATTGGGCAATTACAAAAAAGTTAGCATGATACACCAGCCAAACAAGCTTTTTACAATTCATCACTGAAAAGTCCCAGAGGCAGACCAAAAACTTCATAGATGCAGACAATAAACTAGAAGGCATACCTCCGCTGACATCATAATTCTCTGCTGTATGACCTTGACCTTAGAATCTGGCTTTTCAAAATTCAAGCACTTCCATATCTTAACATCATACTATTATTTGAGCAACGTTTGTCTGTTTGTTTCTCTACTCCTCCCAGGTCGTTGGTCCGATCAACATCAAACTTGGTGGGTGGATGCAGGTTCACCGTGGAATTGCCCTTGAGGGGTTCATTTTTGGAAAGGTCAAGGTTACTGGGGTAAAACGTCAAATAACTGTTTTTCTCTACTCCTTGGTCCCATCTTGGCCAAACTTGGTGGAAGCATGTAGGTTGAAACCAGAATTGCCGATGGGCCATGGGGGTAAAGATCAAGGTTACGGGTATTTTGATTAGTAACTAATTAATTCCTGCAATTTTCATTACTCTATGATTAATAATGTGGTCAGAAAGTTGCTCAAAAACAGACACACAAAGAAAGTGTCGGAGAGTTCGTAAAACAATGTATAAAAACATCTTGACTTAACATATATTCATAAAAATAGTTGTGTAGCACATGCTTCAAATGACAGTCTGACCACCAAAATAGTATACTAATAAGTTAACAGATCATTATTAAATTTTACTGATGATTGCTAAATTATGTGGCATCATCATTCATTTCGATGAAATGAAAAAAATCTTGCTTTACTTACCGACTGCTGTTTTTCACTTAGAATCTTCCAGAGTTTTGGAAACATATCGATCCACACATGATGTGATAAACTTGTACTGTTATGACACAAGTTGGAAAGTGCCGTCAAGAAATTGAAAGTCTGTAAAGAAAGAAATGTGTTTATAAGTTACTACTACTACTACAAAAATAATTTGCTAAAATACTGAATCCTGTCATGATGGCCTGTATCTCATTGCTTAATGTATGTATTATACTTTCTTAATCACTGTACATTGTGGATTTTCATTCCATATTTCTATTATTTGTATCTTTCCAGAGGCCTCAAGTTGTAAAGTGAAGGTTCTGGGTAATGAATGCAGAGGTGTATTTCACAAACCCACCCAAGTAGGCATAAAATCATAATTATTTCCTGATAATTGGTATGCAAATCCTTTGTTTTGTTGTTTTTATTTACTTAATTCTGTAAAATTGAGTTACAGTTAATCTATAAAATTATTCAATTTAAAAATAACATATTGTTTAATGGTTAAAAAATATGGTAAATAAATTTTTTTTAAATATTATAAATATTCTGGGTGAAACAAATAATTTTCTGAGTTGCAGGTAGGCCTTGAAAAATTGGTGCTTATTCTTATGAATGGATGTGTGGCTGTAGAACAGAAGGGTTAATTGTTCGAACCAGTACCATTTTGTCATTGTAAAGTATCTGAAAACACCTAAATCATTATGGCTCTTTGCATGGGCCAAATTGTACAAGGGACAAACAACACATTTCTCAAAAATTAGTCCAGAAATAAACTTAAAACAAAATTAGTTGGTTTTTGACTATCCATTAACTTGCCTCCCAGTGGACAGAATTTAAAATTCTTCATTCCAGGGTTTTTAGGTCCAGACTTAGTCACATTTAAGAATACCATTTTTGATTTGACCTGAAATAAATCTGAATTTAGTCCTGACTAAAATTAGTCCCCTTTGGAAAACCAGCTACTTTAGCAAAATTAAATTACCTTGAACTCTCTAAGTTGATCGAGGAACTTCATGTGTCGAGTGATCAGCTGGCTCAAGTTTTGCTTGTTGTCTGTTGACTTCTTGAATGGTCCGCCATCAGGTTGATTTAATTCAACATCCACATCAATATCCTAAACAAAACAGTTTAATTCATTTTAGCAGGGTGATATTAGCACCAGTCCACTGGACTGGTGCTAATCTGAAAATCTAAACCTGCCCAATTTAAAACCTACAAAATAATTG
This sequence comes from Nesometra sesokonis, assembly GCA_025631205.1. NCBI lineage: Eukaryota > Metazoa > Echinodermata > Crinoidea > Comatulida > Antedonidae > Nesometra > Nesometra sesokonis. The sequence continues at coordinate 2,072 of JAOTQE010089984.1, forward strand.
ATGATTAAAGAAAAAATTACTACATACCTCAACAGATTCAACATCCATTGGCTCCTCCTTCATTTGTAGTCCAAGAGTGAATGCAGTTTTGTCATGTGAGTCAGCTAAACCAACCACGGAGGTGATCGCAGGTAATGGGGAGGAGTTAACAGTTGTGATTGACAGACCACTTACTGTTACTGCCATAATAAGCTATCAAAAGAAAATATTAAAATTATCAAAAAGTTTCTAATAAGAACAATGGGTTGCTATTCATCGAGTGACATGTCACAAGTTGTAACAACCTGAAAAGTTTTCATACCAAACTTATGAAAGTTGATACATACAATTTTCACTTGGGGACACCTTACTTTTTTCCCCATATGTAACAAACAGAAGAAGTGGTGCTGTAGCTTGGTAGTTAGCATGCTTGCTTTCCAATCCCGAAGTCCTGGGTTCAAATCTGGCTGAACGCTAGGTTGGTTCCCATGACTTAACAACGCCACTCCCCAAGCCTGATGATGAGACTTGGTATAGAAAGTATGGCGCAGATCTCATCCTGTAAATGGCGAGAAAACCTGCTGCTGGATGTGACACGAATAAAAAAAAAAAACATGGTGGCCAAAACAAAAAACGGCAGCTATTTTTGCCATATCATTGTAACCACTGATATTTACTTCCTTTTGGTGTCAAATTGTTAAAAATATGCATATTTATAATAAATTAGCCAGAGTTAGTTTTTGTACTTGATTTTCATGGCTATGACTGTTTTTTGTCAAAACATAACCTACATGGTATTTGTTGAAAAAAATAAAATGGACATGTTTCTTTTTGCATTTGGCCAAGAACACAAAAAACTGCAGTCTGAAACATCAAGAAGTAGAACTGTTCTTTCCAGACCTATCAAAATTCATTAATTTTTACAACAGTATTGGTAATGCAATACATTTGTACAGCGCATATACAATAAGCAATCTTTGTACAACCACAATATTAAAGGAACATTCATTCAAAAATCCACCAAAAACCCCACCAAATTTCTTTGAATTTCTAAAAATAATAAACATGATTAGTTACCTGTATACTTTTTTAATTTTATTCTTGGATAAGACAAAGCTAATAATTATCAAACTGTTCTATTTCATTTCATTTATTTATTTATCCACATGACATGGGATTTCTAAAGAGACAGTGCTCTATGGCTCATATATAAGCCAGAAGTCCCGGACTAGACTAGGTCTAGATGATTTCTTTGGTAATTTCCCATTGCTAATGCCCAGGCCTTTCTCTCCACCATAAGTGATGTCTTTGCACGCAACATGCATGCTCACATGGCATTGGTTACTAGATTTAGACTCTTAAATTCTGTTCATATATTGCATTTTTACATACTTGGAAGTAGCAAAATTGCACAAATATGGCTAGATTTAGACTCTTAAATTCTATTCTTATATTGCATTTTTACATACTTTGAAGTAACAAAATGACACAAATATGTTAGATCAATAATATATTTATAAATTTTAACATAATATATTCAAATTTAGAATGTTTTAATTTTTTGGGACTTTGGAAGGAATGGGCCTTTAACTTACTTCTATACATTTCTTTAACCAGTAGTGACTCTGCATTGAATCCCAGTTCTGAGAGGCTGTGATGTAGAGCAGCCTATCAAACAGTCGTTTCTTAATGCTGTGATTGAACACTGAGAAGAACTTGGCACGGATATGAGGCTGTTTGCATCTCAGACCCGACAAGAATGCTGGCTCAAGCTTGGATGTCAACTCACTGGCTGCTAGACTTTCATCCCTGTAATTGTAAAATGAATAATTTAGTATTATCATGGTGAAATTCACTTGTTAAAGATCATATGAAATGCATTTTAAAATGGTTTATATTAGTTTTATAATGTCCTTCATATTTTCATAATTTAGTTATCACTATATTTTCTGTTCAAATTTATAAAATAGTTGTTTTAATAAACCAATGACATTAAATACTTTAATAAAATGTGAGGTGTCGTGACAAAATGAGTCGTGTTGTACACTATGATCATTTTGAGATATTCACAGAAATTGGTAGAAAGTTAAAACTTTATAAAAATGAGATTTCTGTTGTTTTGGGAAGTTCATTACTTAAACTTTATAATTACAAACATCCTGTTCATGTTTATTTAGAATAAACATGTTTTCGAACTACATTTTGTAAAGGTTGTTTTTCAATATCAATGGAAAAACAGGCACGAAGTCAACAATTGTTTATCTTTAAAGTCGATTTTCTCCAAAGTGTGTTTTCAGGTGTGTACATTTCAAAACTATTTTCTCTGGTTATGCGCCACCTATGAACTTAATTAAAAAAACAAATTAAAGGTTATAATATCTTCTATCAGAATATAACAACTCAATTTTCAACCATGTTACCATGAAGATCTACCTTGCAGCACAGTAGGTTATTGGTACCTTAAGGTCATTAAGTGATTGTTGTGATATCAGTTTTAATTAGTCTGAAGCTCTATTAATGGCTGTATTTTCCTATGTATATTTCCTATTGCTGACACCATATGATTGGTAGTCTCCCTAGAGAATTGAGAAATTTATGGGTTTGGTCATAATAGGATAATATTAATGTTATATGTTAATGGTAGTTTTTATAGGGTTAAACCTGTTGACTACCTAGATCTACCTTTTCACTACCATTATCTACCATTTTAACCCTAGTTGGAGGGTGTTATTTTTTTCAAAAAGTTCATATTGTTATAATTCAGTCATCATTATTTGTTTCCGTTTTAATAAACCAATGGTATTAAATACTTTAAAATGGCAAGAGGTCAAATTAAATCGGTGTCTTATAACGTAAGTAGCTGTTATTATATTCTACATTAAACATTTAAACTGCACTGATTGGTTGAAAGAGCACCACGTGATTAAAAATATTCCTACTATTCCAGCTTGCTGACGTCATTTTGCGAAATATGTTACTATTTATAAAGTGACGTCACTTTTATGACGTTACTTTGCGATATAGTAAAATACTATTTAGCAAAGTGACGTCACTGACAATTGTGATGTTTACACAGTAACAAGCGAGCCAAGGCTAGGCCCCCTAGCCTAGGCACTCCAATCAGTTAACTGATGACCTAGGGCCTAGACACATTTATCCACAGTAGACAGTGGAAACCCAAAAACAATAAAATATGGTATGTCCGTTTTCCGAGAATTTTGTAGAGATTGTCAAGTAAAGTTTGAGGATGTATGAAGGACCCGGGCATAGTAGTAGTAATTAGGCCACGGTCGCACCTCCCACCTAGGCCTAGAGCCGCGTGAAAGGTAGGCATACCTAGGCCTAGCCCTAAAGGTAGGCCTAGCCTAAGCCCTTTGTCTTGTTTGATGTAGAATATATAACAAATGTACGTTGCCTAATTTTGAGTTGCTAGTTAAAACCATGGGCCTCGGTGCCTCCAAATACAGTAGTACTATTCACTTTGGGGCTGCGCCCCTCAGTGAATAGTACTATTTGGAGGCACCTCTGCCCATAGTTTTAACCAGCAACTCTCAAGGCAACGTATATTTGTATACTATGTACACTATTCGCACATGATATGATAGGCTTTTCCATGAGAATTGCACGCATGCTCTGTAGGGGTGTCATATGATGTATGCAGCTTAACGTTTCGCATTTTTTGCCCAGTATTGGAAATAGCAAACAAAAAAGGTGTTTAAAATTATACTAAAAACTAATTAATTTTTATAAAAGGTGGATTTATATTACATAGTACCCTTTGAAAAAATAACACCCTCTGACTAGGTAGATCTACCATGTTAAATTACTAGGGAGATCTACCTAGCAACACAGAGAACTACCTAGTAAGGTAGTATATAATTACTCTGCCCTCTGACTTGGTAGATCTACCATGTTAAATTATTAGGGAGATCTACCTAGCAACACAAAGAACTACCTAGTAAGGTAGTATATAATTAGCCTGCCTGTTGAAGTTATTAATGACTTACGGTTTATTCTAAATGATGGCTGTATTTTCAAGTATATCTTTGGTAGTATTCCTTGATATGGTAGTTTTTATATGGTTAACCCTGTTAACTACCTTTATCTACCTTGTCACTACAATTATCTACCATGTAATACAATATTACCCCTTTTCAAAGGGTAATATTGACAATAAAATGATTATTGTTTTCTTTAAATCTAACAGCTTTTTAATACGATCTTTAACTACATTTTTGTGGTACAGTAGAACCTTGATTTTGTAAACCACAACATAGTGCTAAATTCCAAAACTAACCTGTAGACAAAGTTGACAAGATCAAGGAACTGAGCGTGAAGCTCTGACTCATCAGGAAACCTGGCCTCTACATACTGCATGAGCTTGACCAGTAGAATGGACTTGTCACGCAACGCTGGAGATTGATTCATCATGATAGGTGTCTGAAAATAAAATAATTTGAAGACCTCATTGATAAACTCTCAAAACATTTGGATAATGAGATAATTACGAAAAACACTTCAAAAGTGGATCTTAAATCAAAAAGTGTGTCTACTACTCATATTAGACAATGTTTAAGTACAGAAAAATGACAGATTTTTAAAAGGTCGTGTTTGAAAACTGTATAAAAAATCACATTACAAATTACCTGTGCTGATGTGAATTTGACTGATCTTTCCATTTATGTTAGTTATATTTGTAATTTCGGTTTTCAAGAACAACCCTTTAAAAACCTGTAATTTTTTTATTCTTTAACACTGTGTAATTTGAGTAGTAGACCCACTTTTGATTTGGTACCCACTTTGCAACATATTTTGCGGCATCTCACCATTGAAATTTTGTGAAATTGTATCTGTTGGGGTACAACAAATTGTTTACTACTATGAGAAATCCATAGAAATTTTAATCCTAGAGTTCCCCTTTAAAGTATTCACTCGATCTACTTGTAAAGAAATCTTTACACTTATGAGTTATCCTTGGGTATATTACATGGAAATACAATTAACAATATTACACCAATACCAAATTTCTATTTCTGAAAATCTGATTTGAGATTAATATTCTTGAAACAATGGACATACGAGCTCTAATACAATTACTTTTAAATTTCTCTTTCATGGGTGAGAGTAAAAAAAATGTTTAATATACCTTAATTTTAATCCAATCCTCAACCATCTTGACAACTGTCTTCAGTACTTTTGCTTCAGGTGATTTCTCAATTAGCTGCGATAGGATTATTTGAATGAAGTTGCGTTTCATGTCGTTACTCATCACGCCAACGCGGTTCTTAACAAGGTCCAGACTAATCACAAGCAGTTCAGATGCAACTAGAAAAACAGTTCAGAAATACAGTTTATTAAATACATCTCATTGTAAGACATTCTCTTATATTTGAGGCATCATCACAAAATGAGTCGTGTTTTACAAAAAAGCAAAATTGAGGCATTCTTATATTCTGATAGAAGATATTATAAGCTTTAATTTGGTCCTTGAATTAAGTTTATAGGTTGACTATAATTTTGTATATATGTATAATTTTGAAATATACATGGTTAAAAACACACTTTAGAGAAATCGACTTTATAGATAAACAACTGTTGACTTCCTGAATGTTTTTCATTGATTTTGAAAAATAACTTTTACAAAATGTAGCTCAAAACATGTTTATTGTAAGTGAACTTATAATGTTTGTAATTATAAAATTTAAGTAACAAACTTAACAAAACAAAAATTTCATTTTTTATAAAATTAGGACTTTCTGTCTATTTTTGACTATATTTCAAAACAACCTGGCATATAACATGACTCATTTTGTCACAACACCTCACATATTTTGCCACACAAATAGAGTGTTATTCTTCTCATGTCTGCAAATTTTATTGCATTATTTCAGAGGTTATTAACAAGAAATATATTTCCTAGAGAGAATATTAGGAAAGGTAAGATGACAATTACAACTCAACACACACATGTCAACAAGATCCAGCTAGATTTGCACATTATTCATACATATTTTAAATTGAGAAAGTGCCTCTAGAAATTAATTTTAAGTGAGATGGTCAAGGAAACTGGGACTGAGATAATGGTCAATGTGTATTGAACAATTAGACAAGTGAGAGCTTCTTTGCTTATTCAAACAAATCAGGTGTGCATACTCCAAAAGGGACTCAAGAAAAAATTCAATTTTTAAATATAGACTTGCCACAGTCTGTATTATATATTTTAAGTGTTTGTCGTGAAATACAAACTTGTAAACTAGTTAATAATAATAATATATGACATTTATATAGCGTTTATTGCCAAGGCTTCTAAGCGCTTCACAATTATTACCCCCAGTCATTGGAACAAACACCTATGGAATACAATCCACTCCATAATGTTGCAGCCGTCATCAGTGAATATGGCATTTGTACCTCCCAGGTACCCACTTATACTCCTGGGTAGAGAGAGGCAATGTGAATAAAAGTGTCTTACCTAGGAACACAAACAGTCGACCAGAGTGAGCCTCGAACTACCAACCTCATTATTAGAATCCCAAAACGCCAACGCTGCGCCAACTGCTTCCAGTTGTTTAAACCCAGTTGAGAACTGAAAGTGCCGGGCATCATGATGTATTGCTTATCTTGCCATATTTGGCTAATTAGGCCGATGATTCAACAAATCAAAAGTTCTCATTTTTGGACTGTGAATGAACTGGGAGCCTGAGATATAAAATTAGGTCTAGCCAATCACATGCGGTAGAAACCAGGAATCAGGATAATTATATGCCTTCAAAAACCTGGTAAAAAACCACATGACATTGCCGTAGACAGTGATTCAAACATCAGCACAGGTATAATTCACATTCTATGGAACACATTTGGTGCCTGAAAATTGTCTTTTCACTAATTAAGGCTGAATCACCATCTTGAAGACTACATAAAATTATATGTTTATATGGGCAAGTACAATACCTGGTATTCCATCTCCGGCTGCTGATGGAGACAAATGCTCTCTCGTCATTTTGGTGAGCGCTCTCATAAAAACAGAGATAAGTCGATCGATGTAGCTCACATTGTTCGTACAGGCTGCTTTCAGAATCATTAATGTACCAAAGAGGCTTGTTGTTGGTGTACCGGTAGCAGCCCTGCAAAAAAAAATTAAAGCAATTAATTTATATAACAGGTATGAGAGCACCATCAACGCAGCTTTTACTAAGTTACTCTATTTTATTTTAAAGTTCTTCGAAAGTTCTTGTGGAGAACACTCCTTCATGGTTGCTGGTCCTAGGCTTTGGAATGTTTGTTGTAAATCTCCATCTGTTCCTATCTTTAAGAAGAGGCTTAAAACTTGCACTTTAAAACTATTTAGTATTCTTTTCAAATAAACAGTTTATTGTAGTTTAGAACTGAGTTCAGCACTAAATTTTAAATGTGATAGGCAGTCGTTTTGACCTCTGATGATAAATGCCATAATTTAATAATTATTTTACAATGATTTTTAATCACTGTATATTCTGGATTGCCATTCCATATTTCTTTTCTTTACTTCCTTCCATGTATAATTTTTGTCTTTATAAAATTCAACATTTATTAACAAATATAATATAGTTTTAATTTCTTATTTTTTAAACAGATATTTACGGCACATATTATCATCTCAATTACAAACAAATAATAGACCTAAAACCTTAATGTACATTTATTAACAACTTTCAAACTATACTCTTGTATCACTCAAGTCGAAGTTAGGTCTGATCCCGGAACTATTCTATTGTCTCCATAGGATAGGCTTTCTTCATCAGTACTTCTATAATTCAATACATCTTTTTGAGATTATGAACATTTTCCAGATCCAGTACCTCTCGATTCTTTACAGGATTGTTAGGGATCAAAACTCTTGTACAAATTTTCTAGATTTCATACAGGGAAAAGTCTTTCAAGCTGATTTTTTGAGGTTGAAAATGTGTTAATTTTGTATTTTAAATTACTTTCTGGGTGAATTTTTCAAAGCCATGTTTACATCAGTGGCATCTTCAAATTTGTATATCTTTGGGTACACTTATCAAATAAATATCATTTAAAGTGTAAATTACAAATTATTTTTTGGTCTATTCAAAGGTACAAAATAAATTTTGATTTTCTGACCATGAGACTCACACTGTCATGAGACCTCACATTTTTCTTCATAGTGTTAATACACCAAATTACATACTAGTTTAAAAGAATTCTTCAGAGATAATCAGTAATTGATTTTTATTGTTGGCACTTACTTTTCATAGCTGTTGAGGCCTTCATAAATGACTTTCCCAACACTTGCATACAAGCTCTCAAGTTCTTCGTATTTAGATGCAACTGTCGACGTACCTGGAAACAAAAAAGTTATCAACGTTTGTAGGGTATCATTTTAAAACTTGAATGAATGTCTCGGTTTAGAAATAAGGGATTTTTTTTTTGTGATTCACTTGTATTCTATATACAGATAATTACTTCTGTTAAAAATACAATAACCATGTCAAATGTTAAAAGATATTAAAAATTATACACAAATAACAAAATCATGAAAATGACACTGTAAAATGATGTCAAAACATTTAATGATCTTCAACAAATAAACCAAAAAAATTCTTTTTGAAATGGTATTCAACTATGAAGACTTACTCCATTATTCAACATCAGTGACGACATCCATATTCAGTCAAATTTTAAACTCCCAAAATTAAAACTAAGAAAATACAATGTATGCACCTGAGTATTAAAATACCAATTTTTTAAATTAAAAAAAATGATTATTGCATAGTTTTTAAAAGTTGTTTAGCTAGATACACCCATTACTCGAGCACCTGTGAGTTAAGAACTAGCTGGTCTTGCACCTTAAATTGCTGGTAAATGGAGTAACAATGTGTGTTGTTTTGTTTTTATTTCATGTTACTTGGTTGGGATTCTATATTTCAAGATTAATCATGTCATCATCAGAAGTGAAGTTCCTAAAACGCACTTACTTGATTCAGTTGGGAAGAGACTCATAAGCTTGGTAAGGAGAGTGTGAACTGCACGTATAACCTTTGTATTTGAACAGGTCAAACATGCAGCTATGCCTCTCTGTAATGGCTTGAAACTAGATAAAATCATTGGCTTTTTCTGCAAGACAGTTGTAAAAATTAATAGTAAAACCACACACAATTTGATAATGTAATACATAAAAAAACTTGTTTTTGAAACACTATACCCCGGTGGTAGCTAAATTTTAATGTAGCACATGAAAAACAGACCATAAATCAAGTTAAAAGGTCAAGATCACATGATTAAATATAGGAATATCTTGCCATAAGAAACACATGCAAAATATCAAATACCTACTTCTGACATGGCAATGACTATGGTGAAGTTTAAAGTTGACAACAAAAGACAAACAGATGGACAGGATGGAAACAACTTATTGGATCTTTGATCCCAGGTAACAAAGAAATTCCCATATGTATTGCGACTCTGGAAAATGTGTTAGTTTAATAAAGACAATAGAATCGTCACAATTTTTCACATGTCTGCTCTCTGTGGAGCATGAAATTATTGTATTTCCGGAAAAGCTACAAAAGCTGATACTAAAAGAATTATCAATAGTTGTTAGGAACGTTGAGAGGGTGGTGGGTGGGTGTTCGAAATTGGTAAGTCAAGTTTATCATGATACCCAGACTGTTACATTATTATTATATTATTTAGATTATAACTCAACATAAAATTGTGACAAAAAAAATTAATTTATAAAATATTTATAAATATATTATAATACGTATTGATTACCATGACACTCAACAGGAAACTGAGAATTTCGAGTCCAGCACAAACGTTTCCATAATTCACTGAAGTACTCTGCTCCTGTGGAGTAAATATCAAATAAGTTCAGTAAGTAGATTATTCAAAAGTTCCGTAGTATAATTTTAGTACAGCTAATCTTTAGGACTGGAGTCTCCAGAATTTCCGATTCATCTTCATGGCTCCTGGGAAATCAGCATTTTCTCATGGAACTGTAATTTCTGAAGGATTTCCAATTTTATCAACTTTTTAAAAATAGGGATCATAGTTCTGAATAAAAACTCCAGTAATTTGACTTCCACAAACATACGACCTTGTGGATACATGTACTTGTATTAGCGTGAAGATAAGAATGGTAAGTTAATATCAATTAAATATATATGTTGCCATTGTTTTGTGAAAAAATTTTCTCCAAGAAAGTAAAAGTAGTCAATTAAAATAAAATATTAAAACAGGTCAGTCCTGTCTATTCCTTGAGAGTTAGAAACATGAAAACATGGGTAAGACCAGCCTTTCTGGACAACAGCAGTTGTGTACTGTATTGAGAAAAGCTTCATTTGCATTTAGGATCACACCCCAACCCCCACTCCTCCCACCAACAATGATTGTCACAGTCAAGTGACTGAGGAAATTTAACTGGGTGACTTTAGCTGTGTAAATATTATCATTCACTCCGTAATGTAAGCTTTCAATTGAAAAGTCAGTTTATACATAAAGAATAATTTACTTACCACAGATGGAAAGAGCTTTTCCATGAAAGACAATTTCAACTCTGACTTGGGCCAAACGTCAGGCCTTAGAGCAGTCTTCAAAAACATAATGCATCGACGTGACAGTTGCTCGCCCGATTGTCCTGCAGCCGTAGACGAAGCTTCATTAACCTGACATGCTATTCGTAACAGAAAGTTCACAACAGCATCCGAGTAATGTTTGTCGATGGCTTTATTAGACTCGACTGAAATACTAGTTTTTGTTACGGTTCCTGATGCATTCCTGGCACGTTTAGGGTCTGGTGTAGATGTTGCTTCTCGTTTTACGCCTACTGTTACGGTCGTTGCGGGTGATGATGTTGAAGCGGTAGCTCCTGCAGATGTTCCAGTTTCTGTTGCTACAGGCTAAAAAGGATGTTGGAAATAATTTATGCATCAAAATAATAAATAAAAGCCAAAAACATAACAAAAAACAAGAAAATATAACAAAGCTTCCAGACCATTTGGATCTATTTATTAGGTCTGCATACGAACTTAGAATCTCACTAAATTTCTTAATCTTGTTACCAAAATTGTGTGGACAATTCTTAAAAGCCTAATTTTTTTGTTATTAATGAACAGAATTGTATCAAACTGGACAGGAATATGCTAGAGACTAATCCAAACCCATTAATGAATGACTTAAGTTGGACCGCAGGGTTCCCATTACAAATAACATGGGTTTAAAACAACAAATGCACATTTTTTTTTCCACGGACTATGCATGGGAAGATTAAATATGAACCTATGACCCGAAGACTTGATGCAATGTAGGTTTCTAACCATGGACTGTAGTTTACATGTATCTAAGCCTGAACCTATGGCCTCAGACTTCATGCAATGTAAGTTTCTAACCATGGACTGTAGTCTATATGTATCTAAAGCTAAACCTATGGCTCGAAGACTTCATGCAATGTAAGTTTCTAACCATGGACTGTAGTCTACATGTATCTAAGGCTGAACCTATGGCCCGAAGACTTCATGCAATGTACGTTTCTAACCATGGACTGTAGTCTACATGTATCTAAGGCTGAACCTATGGCCCAAAGACTTCATGCAATGTACGTTTCTAACCATGGACTGTAGTCTACATGTATCTAAGGCTGAACCTATGGCACGAAGACTTCATGCAATGTACGTTTCTAACCATGGACTGTAGTCTACATGTATCTAAGGCTGAACCTATGGCCCAAAGACTTCATGCAATGTACGTTTCTAACCATGGACTGTAGTCTACATGTATCTAAGGCTGAACCTATGGCACGAAGACTTCATGCAATGTACGTTTCTAACCATGGACTGTAGTCTACATGTATCTAAAGCAAAACATGGCATGATGGAATTTATTTACAGGGCCAATTTTTTAACAATAAAAATAATAGGTGTTGTACGGAAGCCACTTTTCTTTTCTATTGAAACAAAAGTTGCAAGTTTAAATTGCGTCTCAGCATTTTTTTTTTAATTAGAAGATATTTTATTTTTATACAAATAAAAATTCCAGTTTCATATTTAATTAGCTCTTAACCTAAAACATCTTAGAATGCTTGTTTGTTAAAAAAAAACAACATAGAGACATAATTTACACTTGCAACCTTTAATTCCATACAAAGCAGCAATCATATGATGTGTCCTACTAGATTAGCAATTGATGACAGCTTTAACACCCACAAATATTATGAACAGAGTTAACCTCAGTTTGCAGACCAATGAATGATGTTCTGCAAACTGGAACATGAATTAACACTATTAAAAGGTTGTTTTTTTCAATAGTTGAATTTGGAGGATTTATCATTTCCTTGAGGAATCAATATTATTGGTAAAATACGTGTATCAACACATCCACATTCAGGTATATATCTACTTGAGAAGCAGTGATTTTGTAAAATAAAAAAATTACCGTTGTTTCTGTAGTACTATCCTGTTCCTTGATTCGTCTCACTTCCCATTTGATGATGACCTCAGCTAGGTCAACGGCTAACTTGCGATGCTCTAGTGTAGCATTCGGTGTGAACCCTAACCTTTGTACTGAGTTTACCATATTCTGAATAAGGTGATGTCTCACAGGATAATATACTTTGAAATGTTTCACAAGCAGCTGGCTGCAAAAGAGAATAGACATAACTTGTATTAGTGATGTAGTTATCTCATCCACTGAGTTGACTTATACCCCATTCAGACTAGCATCGCATTGCGATCGGTTGTAGCAATTGTGACAACCAATCACACCCAATCGCA
>JAOTQE010089995.1:0-14822 GCA_025631205.1 Nesometra sesokonis
CCTTTTTGCCCCCCCCCCCCCCGGGGGGGGGGGGGGGGGGGGGTGCGCACCCAACTTGGATGAATATTTTATTGAACTTGAAAAACTGGGTATCTGTGAAAATTGTTTCTCAGATACCCAGGATATGCATCTTGTTTGAAAATTGGCCTGGGGAAGATTATTTTGTAATTGTTCAAATTTTAATACAAATAAATTGACAGCATTTCCATCACAATTGCGTATGGTTTTAGGGTTCTCATTTACACACCATGAAATTTTAAAATTGGGAATAAATGTTCCCAATACAAAAGAATTTTAAAATAAGAAAGGAGACACTTTCAATTGGCGCAGCGGTTTGCGTTTCGGGCTTCCCATCATGAGGTTGGTGGTTCGAGGCTCACTCTGGTCGACTGACTGTGTTCCTAGGCAAGACACCTTATCCACCTTGCCTCTCTCCACCCAGGAGTATAAGTGGGTGCAAATGCCATATGCGCTGATTACGGCTGCAACATTATAAAATGGATTGTATTCCAGGTGTTTGTCCCAATGACTGGGGTAATAATTGTGAAGCGCTTAGAGGCCTTGGCAATAAGCACTCTATAAATGTCACATATTATTTTACATTCAAAATAAATTATGTTATGTATTACAGTACTATTATTAATATTAAGAAAAGCAATCATGAATTTGTCCATCTACTACCAGTTGGACTTTATGCGCGATTAAGGCCGACTAGCTCAGCTCTCTAGTAAATGTCTATTTATTGATGTATCTATGACAGTTGTAGCGTCAATATCACAGTTGATACATCTATGACAGTCAATACATCAAATATATTAGGTGATACATCAGAGGCAGATGACACATCTATGGCAGTTGACGCTTTATCTATGGTTAGCGATGCATCTATGACAGTTGATGCTGTTTCCGTTTTAGCTTGTGTTAAATGTTTGGTGATACATTACATGGCAAGGAAATGAGAATGATAACGTTGATAATGATACAATGTGATGATAGTGTGGAGATAACGATGAGGATGATAATGATAGAGTTGCTGCTGATGATGGTGATGATGACACCAACCACGACAACAATGATTCATGCTTGCAATGACGACTATGATGGTGATGTTGAGTTTGACAACGGCGGTTGCGAGGGTGACAACGAAACCGAAAACCCTGATGCTGATACTAATGATGAAGATGTTGAAATATGATGATGATGATGATGATGATGATGATGATGACGATGATGAATGATGATGATGATGACGATGATGATGATGATGATGATGATGATGGTGGTGATGGTGATGATGATGATGCTGATTTTGATGATAATGATGATATGATAACACTGATGTATTTAATGATGATGACAATGATGATAATGACAGTGATGATATTAATGATGACGACGAAAACGATAATGACACTGATTATATTAATAATGATGACTGCAAAAATGTTGATGAGGGTCATAAGGATGATGCTGACACTAATGTGAGGATGATTGTGGCGCTTGTTACTATAATGATAATGTAACTATGGCTATGATCAGACTCAACAATTAACCGGAGCGTTCCGTACGCTGCGTACGATTATCTGTGTCTGAACTAGCCGGCGATTAGTGTAAGTCCCTAGTCCGGAGTGTAAATTGTGCTCCCTGCAAACCCCGGTTTACCATAAGGTAAGTAGTTACGCCTTGTACACCTGAATGGTTTTGTCTTTGTGTTACGCGTTGTCCAACAACAATTTGCAATCAGTCTGCATTGGCCAATCAATTACAGATCACTGGTCATAGAAAACCCCACTGGCGGCAATTTTAAAATTGCTTATGACTTGCGCTACTCCTTGTGCCCCAACACCTTGGTTGTTATGCCGCCTTGCTTACGCTAATCTCTGCTTAAGCCATGAATCTGAACATAGCCTATGATGTCATTATACCTATCAGGATGTAATTATGATATTATGTCATCATATCTATCAGGATGATGGGGATGGTAAGGTAATAAAAGTCAATTAAAGTTATTGATAATAATATAAAAAAAATATTGAAAAATGTATTGATTTGTTTAATTTTTATTGTAATGAAAATGATAATATCAATTTTATTGGTACAGAAAGTTACATAACAAGTTGAATCGAATGAAAAATGTCTTTTAGTAATGAGAATGGAACTCAAATGAAAGAAGGAACCCAAATTAAATGGTAACATTAATTCTAAAAATAATTTGTTTTGCCCAACTCTGATGTTTAAATGTACCGAATAATCAGTACAGTTGAGAATACTTGCGGAAAAAAAAATGTTCTCGGGTGGGACTCAAACCCAATTTCTCTAATGACTAGCCTGGAATCCATACCACTAAACCGTCTAGCTTGCACTTGGTTACTAGGTATAGAATGAGCCCAATAAGTAGTGGATTCTGCAATATATGTAATTATACATGTTTGCATCAGGGAGAATACTAGTGTAAAACAGTGTTAAAAGCAGTACTGGTATTCTCCATGGCGCAAAAATGTATAACAAACATTAATTCTGTTCTGTTTTTCTTTCCTCTCCAGAATCAGGGGCATGCGAAATTCCCTTTAGGAGTGAAAATTGTGTCTATGTGTTATCTCCTATCCCAATGGTACTAATCCCATAGCGCTATAGTGTTATCATAAACATGTCTTTGTCTAATGTATCTGAGCCATGAAAGTACAATAATGATGTAAATGTATTCCATGTACTTTATAAACTGGACATGTTCTTTACTAGGTCATTCTACTTTATGTTGTTCTTTTCATGTCATCAATCTAACTATACTAGGTCAACAAACCAGGGGTGAGTGTATCAGTCAACCTGGGAGTATGCTAGTTATCGACACTGCCAATGCACTTTCGGTGTCTGACCAGGTAAAAATACATTGAAATAACCAGGAGGAGGTCAATATTATATGCCTAGTAAGCTAAGAATACATCTGGGAAAAGGTCATGTAATTATATCCTTTATGCAGATCTCTGTGGTTTCGCCAGATTTAAATTTTACCATAGGCCTTTAATTAGCAATCTCTTTAATTAAAGACTATTTTTATACTCGGATGGGTGATAACAAAGCAGATTTTAATTGGAAGATGGTTTTAATATTAAGCGATAACAAATGTAAGGGATGTTTACGATTGAACAAGCACAGTATAATAAATAAATTTTAGCCCACTTTATACATTTATTTCTTTGGATTACAATGATTTAAATTTTACAATGTCTATTCCAACACAACTGTTTTTAACTACAGATGATCCAAAAAACCTTAGAACACCATTTCTGTTACAACGAAAACTTCACATGTGTGCAGCATAACAATTTTGAACAGACCTCTATGAAATTTTTAACACAAAGCTAATGGCGATTTATAAAAAAAAATGTTTGACACTTTTTTAAGTTAGACCATAGCCTCACTCGAGGATCATTTTTTTCTTAGCCATATTTTTAAAAATGATAAAAACCAATAAAAATGGTCACAAAATGGACAGTTTTAAGGACCTTTATTTAAGCCAATTTTGTGAAAAAGTTTATTTTTATTTATTATTATTATATATTATGAGAACCAACAAAAATGGTCGCAAAATGGACAGTTTTAAGGACTTTGGTTTAGCCAATTTTGTAAAAAAAAATATTTTTTTTTATTATTATTTATTATGAGAATTCTAGTAGCCATTAACTTGGCAAATGGTTGCAATGATCATAGGGACTCCAGGGTGCCCTTGGCACTGACCAAAGTACTGTACATGGTCACTGAGAACACACATTGCATCACTGGTCATCTGGTATTACCTTCATTCTTAAAGATAGGTCCGAATCTTTGGAATTTTCTTTCAGAGCACTTTACGTAATTTTCAATCTTTAACCATCTTCAAAAAGCGATTAAAAATGCATCTCTTTCCGATATCAGTAGTCTTCCGAGTATGGAGTTTTAGCCATCAAATTTACCAGTAAAAATTGCAATTTACCAGTAAAAATTTTGTTCATTGAAAAATAATTATATTTTTTTCCCCTCATTTACTCTTTAGTATTACAGAGAGTACAGGATTGCCCATAGAAGCCTATATAAATATTTGGGGTAGGACCAAAACCAACCCAAAGGCCATGTCTGACAAGTCATGATTGTTGGACAAATTACCACTATGAAATTTTCAAATGGGAGGACACTTGATAATTATGTTCACCAGATTATCGGTTCATGAGCAATCGATTAACCCATTGTTAACAGGACCGTTCTAACAGAGGACAAGTTGTAAGCTCAAATCCAGTCTCAGTATTTAATTTTTTTAATTTTATTTTTGTATAAATGAATATTGTAAGTTTTTTAAACAGACAGCCTTTACACCGAATTATGAAATGAATTGAGAGATAACCGCAGATTAATGCATGGAGCAAATTAAAGTGGTCACTTTTAACACATGGTTGATATTGAAAACAAAGGATTATGATATGCTAGTGATCACAAAAATATGGATCATGGTGATTGTACTATGAAAGGTAAAGCTAGGCCAGGCTGGTCATTATCATCTTCATCATAATAATGGTTGTTTTGATATTGGTGATAATGTATTGTCCAGCATGGATAAAATATATTCAAATTAGTTTAATTTCTATGGTAAAAAATGCATTATTGTCTGGGTAGCTATGATTGTACTTATGGTCAAATTACCCTATAATGTATTCATCTAGATTTATTACGTTTTTATTGTACAAAACACAAAACTAGACAATAACTGTTTATTCTTTAGTTAATATTTTAGAATCTGAGCAAGTGTAAGTTTTGTTTGCAGTTTCGCCAACAGGGACAGATCTATACGGGGATACAAGCCCCCCCCCCCCCACTTCCGAGGGCATTGCGCTGCTGTCAGGGCATTTCTGGAGCCGCTATAGGGATATAAAACAATAAAACTATTATATAAATAAGTAGATTGGGGTTTCTAGCATCCCTTCAGAGGAAATAAACACCTCCTTTGGAGGAAAAGTGCTATAGTACCAGAGTAAAATGTAAAATATAGTAAATCCATTGTCCAACCCTGAAGGCTCATAGGACTGGAGCTTATTTCCAGTTTCTGTAGTGTGAAGCAGATGAGAACGATAGTTCCCCTGGATGGGACGCTAGTCCATCGCAGGTTACATCCCAGCAATTTGCCGGTACCTATCATACAGCTGGGTAGACTAAAGCAATGCGAGTAAAGTGCGTTGCTCAGGTGCACAAGAAATTCGTGTGAGTATCAAACCACCGACCTCTCTATTGGGTTCTGAACCACAACCGCTGCGCCAACTGCAACCAGAGAATAGTTAAAAGTTCCATCATAAAAAATATAACATAAGCAAGCCTGCATTAAGGAAATAATGTTTTATTTCCTGCTGAGCATCCCCCTTCAACCATATAGAAAAAAAAAAAAAAAAATAGGCCTAAAAATACCTTTTTCATCACTTCATTACATTTTTTGATAGGGGAGGGCAGAAAAAAGTTTGATTTTTCATTACTATAAAACATTTGAAAAAATATTGTATTGTACTCGCTATATTCAATTCGACTTTGACCTTTTCAACTTTTTTCTGTACCCACTTAAAGGCATTCAATATTATACAATAAATGAGAAAAGTCAAAATAACCAAAGTTAGTTACTCACTCTTTGTCGTAGATTCTCATCTTCTCCTAAAAATGGGTAGTACTTTGTCCGTAAAAACTGAATACGTCTAAAAGTATAGAAACAGCTGTCATGGTATGCCTTGTAAACCTTTTGAACAATATCTGCATACTTCTCCTCATCCTCTGGTTGGATTGGAGCGTCCAAGTCAAAGTTCGCTGGTATACAGCTCAGCTCTTCTCGTCGTTTTATATGCATTTGCATCTCGCGTCCCATCTCAACAAACTCCATGAAACCCGACGGACATTTGGAAATGATTGAAGGGGAATAATCCACTTTGGGACTGCCTTCGGAGCTGGAGGAGATTGACCGGGAATCCGATTTACCATCGGAACCAGTGGAATCATAGGACGGAGGACCTCGTGAGAGATCCTGAGGTTTCATTTGATGGTTTATATTGTTAGAATGATAAGGTGAGTAATAAGGTGTTTTGCTATCTTCATAAAGGGGTGAAATGTCCATAGGTTCCTGTTTACGTGGACTATGTTTGTTGTGTCCTTTCGGAACATTATAACTTCCTGGGGGCATATCCGATGGAAATTGGAAAACATCATTTGATGGGCTCTTGCCATGTGAGGATTTCTCTTGATGCATAGCATCACGGGGTAATCGATTACTTTTTTCCAGAGGTGCCGGAATCATAACTTGCTGGCTATCTTTGCTTTCCTGTTCACCTGGACTTGGTGTATCGCACGGAATCAAGATAACAGGTTGGCCTGATTGCAGTATCTTTGTAATTTTATTGACAGGTATTTCTCCAGGACTACTTCCGCACGAGATTGGGGCTGGGGAATGAACCTGCTGCGACCCCCTTCCCGGACTCATAGCATACATATCATCATGTGATGGTGGATCTGGTTTTCTCATTGAATTTGTACCCAAGTTGGGATGTTTCTCTGGCATTGGCAACATATCTGGAGAGAGCTGCGACATGTGCTGTCGACTGGGAATTGAACTGGAAACTCTGCTACAGCTACTGACTGCTGTTGATGCAAGCTGACTCAATGAAACAAGATCAGGATCCATTTCAGAATTTTCATTTGGGTACTGACAATCATTGGGACTCATATCAAGTTCTCGTTTTATAATCATGCCTATATTATGGCCAAACGCCATCTTGTGCGCCATCATGCTGTTCATTGGCATACTCTTATAAAGTGACATATGTGAGATAGAGGGCGGTAGTAGTGTGCTGCCCGGCGGTTGCATCATCCCGGCGCTACTAGGTGGCATCTGATAGCCACCTTGACTGAATAACCGTGGCTGGTTGCCATAGAAACCAGCTGGTTTCATTGATGTGTTATCTCCAAGGTTACGTTGCTTAGCAATAGTTTCATGCATCTTTTCAATCATACGTTTTGATCTTCTTCCAAGTCGTGATGCTGCAAAAAAAAATTGTGTATTTTATAGAAAAATAAGTTTATGTTTCATATTATAAGACATATTTAACAATTGTGAAAAAAAACACAGTTACCAACAATTTAATTGCAGGCATCAAATAAAATTCCATTAAAAACACTGTGGTTCATTGATATACAAACGTATGAATTACGTGTTGGTTGTAAGTTTAATATTTGATACAGTAGAACCTCGATTTTACATAGTGTAAGGGACCAGAAGGGGTATGTAAGGCTGGAGTTTGTAAAATTGAGTTATGGTCTCTTTATAAGTTTGTTCATTATTTCCTCATTTATTTAATACTACCCATTGCTTAGGACGAAAGTATTTTATGTATACAAAATTCTACAAATATTGGCTAATTTGAACACATTTTTAGCACCATGTCCAGTTAAAATATATGTTTAACTTAATAGTTGACCATTTTTAGATAAATTTAGGAGTATGTAAAATTGAGGATTCATAAAATTGAGGTATATGAAATCGAGGTTCTAGTGTATTTGAAAAGTTGATGAACAGAACAAATGAAAGAAACAACTCAAGTGAATAATGAAGGGAGGGAAAGTTTTACAAAGCAAACTCCCAAGTAGGTAAAAAAAATCTGATTACACTTTACGCAAGAATTGTTATTAGCCAATAAAAACAACCTCCTAAATAATCTTCACATTCTAATCTTCCTAACGACTGCCTGTTATTCCGCAGCTCAGATTATAATTGTTCAGAGAATACTGCATGTGTCGTGAAACCCGGGAAGACCCGATAATATAACGATGTTTGGGATAACGTAACATAACAAAACTGCAATAAAACATTTCGTCGGCCTTGGTTATTACAAATCGAACAGCTGGGGAGATATTAGGAATAAACATTATTTTGTATTTTTCCCCAGGTGCACTGATTCATGAAACTCCACCTGTATTCATAAAATATAGGAATAATTAATGTGCTAACATTTCAAGGTCTTTCATCTTATCATCATCTTTCAACTATGTAACAACACAGTGAAAGTTATCATTTTACTGAATACTACGATTTAATAAATAATCTAATAAGAAAAACTTATTATTAACCATAGATAATTTTATTATGTAATATATAACTATAACACATTTTTATTGCGCTGTTTATTACACAATCCATCTTTTTATATTGTTTTTATTTTTACTTTTTATTTTGTGGTTGATGCTTTCCCACATTTTTGTCTAAAATTAGAATATTCTGTCATTCAATATCCTTTTCTAAATAAAAGTTGTATTTTATAAGAATTTGTTCTTGAAATTTGAAATAAATAAAGTAATATTAATCAAAATCTTCATGCATTAATTTTTTTTAAATGAGGTATCTAAATAAACGATTATTATACTTTAATACTTTCATTAAAATACATGTGCACCTTAATCTAATAGTAAAACATGTTAAAGTTAAATAACATTATGCAACTCTTATACATTCTTAACTATGCTTGTAATGTGCATTTGGTAACTTATCCTTGTATAAAGTAGAATTTATTTTACTATGTAACAACACAGTGAAAGTTATCATTTTACTGAATACTACGATTTAATAAATAATCTAATAAGAAAAACTTATTATTAACCATAGATAATTTTATTATGTAATATATAACTATAACACATTTTTATTGCACTGTTTATTACACAATCCATCTTTTTATATTGTTTTTATTTTTACTTTTTATTTAAATTGTAATTTGTCATTTTAACTTAAAAGTATAATCAACAATAAAATTGTATATATAGCTATACATATTTAATGGAGTTGCATTTGCTTTTACTTTTTATGTATATTGTGATTTGTCATTTAAACTTAAAATGTACTCAACAATAAAAAAAATAAAACATGGCAATAACAGGCGGAGATGAGTACCCCAACCGACTAATAAATCAAGGGAAAACAGTTGCTGATTTAAAGTAGTAATGTTACAACTCATGTTTCGGATGTCTCATACTCTATATCAGTTTATGGCCAAGTAGTTTTAAAGAGAACAGTTTTAATAGTTTGCTATCCAGACCTAAATTTATACAAGCCCTTAATTTTTGCGTTAAAATATTAATACTAATAATAAGATTTCTAGAGCATATATATTCAGTTTTTAAGGTGCTAAAGATTGTTTTTTGCTTGTTGAAATTAGATCAAGTATTTATTTATTTACTATTTCGCACAAATACTGTGCTAAAAGCCAAGTTGACCAGAGATGTGCCAAGAGGCCAGAAACGTGGATGCCCTCTAAACCCCTAGGGCTTACGATAAATTTACTGTACAGCGACAGTTAGGTTTGTCTTATGCATTGCACTACCAAAAATTGTAGTACTGTATTAATACATTATTCTTCTATATTATTCATTTAAGCAGATATATGAAGAGAAATGCTAGGACAGAAGCTGGACAAAAACCACTATCAACATGCATGGTGTGCTGCTCCTATATTTTATTTCAGCTTTCAGGTATATAGCATGCTGCTTGGTGGTCGGTCAGTGTTCTCCCAAATATAATTTCAGCTATCACATTTACCGGTAAAAATTACAAATTACCAGTACAAATTTTGTTTATTGAAAAATAATTACTGATATAATTTTGATTCTTATATATTCTGATATATTTTTTATATATTTTTTGACCTTTTAAATGCATTAGTATTACAGAGGATACAAGAATGTTCATAGAGCCTATAGTTATGTAGATATTTGGGGTAGGGCCAAAACCAATCCAAAAGCCATGCCTGACAAGTCACGTTTTTTGGACAATTTAACAGTAAACATTTTTCAATTTGGTAGAACACTTTTAATATATCTTCCCCATACCCTAGATCTTACCGCAATGCTTTTCCCACTCAGTCTAATTTTCACCAGCCACTCCACTTAGAATTGTGAGGCTACTTGATTTTTTTTTTCATACTACAAATGTAATTGGTTTTAATAACTTGTAAGTCCATATTTTTGGTATATCCATATGAATATTCATGAAAAAGTTGTGTCCTATAATGACCTTAGTATCCTGACAGGAAGTAAAGGTCAACTTGTCTGACCCTTCGATCAACTTACAATGCCTTTTGTGTTGATTGACGTTGTTCTTCAATATTTTTTTTTCTTGTAATATGTTGTAACCACCTGCCTACTAATGTTATAAATTTTAAAAATTAGATTTTACCAACTTTGTAATTTTTAAAAATATTTTCTAAAAATGTTATTATTAAATATTAATCAAATATATAACACCTAGAAAGTAACATTTTATAGTGTTTTCGCTTGTTATATAAAGAGTATGCCAATTATAGTGCAACAATCTAACAGTCATGTAAAAATTTCAAAATCCATTTGCAAAGGCACCGTTTTACTTCTATTATTTACTTATTTACTCAATTTTATTTATAAGCGCTTTGAAAAATCTTGTAATTGTTAAGAGAGCATAAATAAATAACTATATATCCACCTTTTATATTATATACATTTATACCATGTTTCTACCAAAATCAAAAACCTACAATCATACAAAACTCATTTTTACAAATCCGATAAGGTCTATTTTTTCACATAAGCAAAGTTCAACACCCTCGCAAAGAAACAGACATAATGTAAGTTAGTTTTCCAATTTTTTCCTCTTGTAATCACTTGCATTAACGACAAAACCATACAGCTTCCATACTACAGTAATAACATAACTCAGGGGAAAAGGATAGAATAGTAGCAATGGCCAGCTGATAGTGTGTAATGGTTATTACAGTAACATTAAGAGATAATACTAGATTAGTAATAATGTTATATCTCACTGTAAACAAAAAGTGTAATATCTAAAACCAAAAAAAAAACGCATATAAAATAAGATAGGATGACTGAAATGACAGTTGATTAATGACGGTTACTGTAATTAAAATCTGTTTCATATTTATTGTAATCATAATTGTTTAGGTTGGGTTGGGTAAGGGGTTATAAATTAGGGTTTCAAAATACTAATCTGGACTCACTCTTAACATTCACCAATTATTCATGGACTAAAGCCTGGTTTCCATAAAAATTGCTCACTTTCGCTAAAGCATTTTTAGCAAAATCAATACACTGAGTTTTGTCCCCGATCCAATCGGCAAGGCTTCCCCGACGAATTGGGAAAGTTCAACCAAGTTCAACTTCCCCGACTGATCGGAGAAGAATCGTAACTATTGACCAACCACGATCATCAGATTTAATACGTCATAAGTAGGAGCAATGGTAGGAGTTAAAAACATCGATTGTTATTCAACTGATCTGAAACATCGTTTAGAATCATTTAAAAAAGTTAAAATTTACAAATAAAATTCAAATAACACAAATTTGAAACACTTTCCAACTATAGTTTTTATAAATTAGATAATAATAATAAGATAATATAAATTTTAAATTTTATGTTCTAAAACAAGTTACAACTCCAAAAATTAAAGTAATAACATAGCATAATAGTTGACAATAATGTTAAATGTGAACTCGGTTTAACTTTAATGATTCAAATTGTTATCTTTTTTGGGGTATTGCTAAACCCTGCAAACCTCCAAAAAAAAAAAAAAAAATTAAAAAACCAATAAAACCCATTGTAACCTAATGGATTAGGTAGAATGAGTCTTGCATGGCATCACCATTAAATAAAATTGCTTTTCGCCAATATTTATCATTTTTTGGGTCGAAAAAGGTAAAATTTTGATAAAAATGCATTGCTAAACATCGCAAACCTCCAAAAAATACATGTTAACTTTAATAAAATTAAATAATTGCTGTGGATTTATTTAAAGCACCATTCAACAGTGCTGGAATGGAAAACAAAATGTTGAGGGGTTTGCATGGTTTAGCAATACCCCTTTTTTGACATCAGGATTAACATTGGCAGCAATCCACATTTCCTATACAATCGTGAAAATCCTCATTTTTCAGGATTAACAATCGAAAACACCCTTCAAACCGCCATTTTGGAAATTAACGATCAAAAGAAAAACAGGCTTTAATGAAGTTTAACATTATTATTTGTTATCAGTGACTTTTCAAATAAAAAGATTATACCAAGTTCAATTCAACTAGGACAAAAAAGCCTTTGTTCAAACTAAAGATATTTTATCTCAAATGGTTCAGCAAAGACAAATTTCTATACACAAACAAAATTGTTTGTTTGAAGTTAAAAGTTAACTTTCAACAATTCCATGGCACAATTTATTAACATTTGAAAAGGTCATAAAAAAATTCTAATCCCTCGCCTACGGCCCGCTCATCTCTCTTTTTGTATTCTACTATCCCTCAAACGAAACAACACACACAATATTTTATTCTCCCCATTTTCTAATCCTCTTTTTATGTTCCATCAGACCTGTCAACTTCCCCTATCTCATTAAGCCCTCTTTACATCTTCCCATCTCATTTTTTATTGCTAAAAAGAAACTTTTGAAAACAGTTGCCCGAAGTGACTACATTTTAATAGCATGTCGAGGTTTGTAAATCTGGCTGGTGATGATTGTGGGTATCCTGGGGGTAAACAAAATAAGAATGTTGTAGATGATAGAGAAATGTCAAAGGCTAGGGACTTGATTAATCGTAACATGTTTTAAAAAACAGAATATACATCAGTGGGGCCTTGAACTTGTGTTATAAATGTGTATGTGATAAATTTAGGGATAAGGGTAAGGGGAAAGAATACCCAAAGCACCCCTTAGAGGGGTCATGTGCAATGGAAGCAGTGGGTTAAAAGCATTTGACATTAGGTTAATGTCGTATATTACCATATGTTATAGATTAGTCTTATAATGATTACTCATTTTACAGTACACATTCAATAAAAACAATTGCAAGGTAGGTTTCCCTAATTATAAATGAAACAACTTTAGACTATTTTACAGTGTCCAATCAAGTCAACAAAACATGTTCTGGTACTTGTGACATTTAACACAAGACCATGGTTATAATTATAACATTGGTGCAGTGGTGGCGCCAAAATTTTCCCGAAAAAATGGGCAATGCCCCGACAGAAGAGCAAAATCCCCTAACTAGAAGGGCAACAGCTGTGATTAGACAAGATTTTTTGCAACATTCTCAAGAGAAATTTTTCCCCTGATGCATCATAAATTTCTGCCCTCTATGTTGTATTTAGGACGTTTATCATGGGTTCTTCTTACCAACAAACATAAGTTTCTAAATGTTCGGATGCAATTTCACCTCATTTGGAAGTTTCTAAGTACTATATATTGGTGGTATATTTGGCCTAATTATTTTTTACTCATTTACTCATGCCTTAGAAAATGTGGCGAATGTGTGAGATGTCAAAAATAGGTCCTCATGCATGAGACTTGCCTGCCATATAAGGAGTTAGCAAGTACTGTATAGTATTAATAAAATAAAATTATACTAATTAAATGTTTAATAACAACAGACATTAGTAAGGTTTTATGCATATTAAATTTTCCTGATGTACTGGTACATAATCCAACCATTAAAAATAATGTTTACATTATTTTAAGTATGGATATACAGATTAAAGTGTTATGTTATTTAATTTGCAAGTATAATATTGTAGATTAAATTTGTTGATTGGGATCTGTGTACTAAACTGACAATGTAATATGATATAAAACTATTTGAGCTACAATCAACAGGAAGGGTGTATATTCCCATTGTTGCAGTAAGGGGCCTTAGGGATGGGAGTTTTTACATACATTACATTATCATAAAATCCTTGAACCTAGCAGGATCTTGAACCCACACTCTGGGAATTGTATTCATTGCACCATGTTTAATGGTATTATTCAATATGGTTTATCAAGACCATTAATACTGTAGATTTCAATCAACATCAATATGAATGCTAAATTTATTATACAAACATGCTGAATTAGACGTTGCTGGTATAGTGCCAAAACCGTTTATTAAAAAATATTCTTTGTTTTGACAATTTTTGCTGTCAGTTGTATTTAATTGAATATTAGAGATAATTATTTTATGAATTATCTGAAATGTGATTACTTTCATGTCTCATGAAGAAATTCAACATAACATTATTTCAGCATTTTAAAATAAAAGATGGAAAATCTTATAAATGCTTCTGAAAGTAAAAGTAAATAACGTAGGATATGTTCCATTACGTGTACATACCCATTATAAAGTTTTGTCAAGTCTTATCACAATGGATAACTGGATTCATTTCAACTTGATCGTTTAACTGTACAGTATGTTCCTATCCTTTTTAAACATTTAATTTGATAAGCCAGTGAGGTGTTTAATTGAAAATTACCCTACATTTATTTGAAAATGTAGGTAAAATTGATGAAACTCTATAATGAAAATGTACACATAATACAAACTTGCAGATTACAGGAGAACCACAGCATATTTTAGTACCAATTTATAATGATAAACTGGAACATTTTTGTGATATAAAATAAACATCAGTAGTGTATCCAAGAAGGTGCTTAGGGTGAGGTCAAGTACCCTTATTGCAAGGTAAAAGAAATAAAAAAAATAGCATACAAATAAAAAGGTTGACCTCTTAGGCCTGTTTTCCTGTCTATCGTTATTCCAAAATCGCCGATTTGAAACGGTGTTTTGAATCGTTATAAAAAAGTTAAAAAATCAATCACGCTGGACCACTATATTTCCGCTATTTACTAAGCTGTGCGCAACGAAATTCGTAAATCTTCGCGACGAATTAAAATCACAATAAAACAAATTTAACGACCTTTTCAACTGCAATTTTTATATATTAGTTAGATAATTGTATATTTTATGTTCTGAAGCAAGTTACA
>JAOTQE010090006.1:3392-14821 GCA_025631205.1 Nesometra sesokonis
AGAAGAAAATGGAAAATGATAGAAGAGGGCTTTACCAAACAATGGATGAACAAATTCTGATGATGATGCTGCTGCTGGAGAAAATGGAAAATGATAGAAGAGGGCTTTACCAAACAATGGATGAACAAATTCTGATGATGATGCTGCTGCTGGAGAAAATGGAAAATGATAGAAGAGGGCTTTACCAAACAATGGATGAACAAATTCTGATGATGATGCTGCTGCTAGAAGAAAATGGAAAATGATAGAAGAGGGATTTACCAAACAATGGATGAACAAATTCTGGTGATGATGATGCTGCTGCTGCTGCTGATGATGATGACGATGTTGATGACGATGATGAATGATGATGATGATGATGATGATGGCGATGACAATGGCAATGATTATAATGATGATGATGATATTGATGATGATGATGATGATATTGATAATGATGATGATGATAATGATATTGATGATAATGATATTGATGATGATGATGATGATGATGATAATGATGATGATGATGACTCTGATGATGATAATACATATACAACCTGCAGAGTTACATGTTTTCAAAATCGCATATAAAAAATGACAAACTTGCCTAAGTCGATTTTTCCCAAGTCGAATAATTTCTCAAATTTATTTTTTATACCAGATTTATATGTTTTCCATTAATGTCTAATTTGTTTTAAACGCCACCTTGGATAGAACTGTACAACTTGTGACCAAAGCTAAATTATGAGTAATTTTACATCATAAAAATTAAAACAAAAATGAGGCATGACACGGCAAAACAACCAATTTGCAGAAAATTTCAAAAGAGAGTTATTATTAGAACCATATTACATTTTTCGCAAGCTTTAAAATGAGGGGTCAATTATCATAATTGAACATTTAAAACTGTAGTTATTGGACAAAATATACAACAATTTCTTTTGTATTTGTTCATATTTTCTGTTGTTTTTTTTTTGCTTATTTCTCAATAACATCCTATGTGACAATGTTATGTATGAGATGTTGAGTATGTATTGTAAACCATATGAAATGAAATCAACAAGAAGGACAGTGCACATGTATCAACTCAACAAGTCTCCATCTTTATTGCTTCTCCCCGTTCCCTTATGTAGAGGGTAGTATTACTCAATTGGTCTTTACCAATGTTCTAACATAAACGACACAACAGACAACTTGGTGGTTTTGCCACGCCTTGCCTCAAATATGTATCACTCGGAAACATAATGCAGAGTATTTATAAATTGTCATTAAGCAGGAAAATATAGCATGGTATTGGGCTGTTGCTGTACCAGACTGTTCTTGGAAAACCTTAGTACAGATTTAGATACACTTGGAAATAATTTGTATTGTACACACTCCAAGCTAAATATTTAAAGGAATAAAAAAAATTATGAACAATATAAAAGGGTGAATAAATGTGTGAATGAATGATAATTTGAAACATTTTTAAACAAAGACATCTGATCACATTTGTAAACAAGATCCTGTAATCTTGATAGATCCAATGATGAGCGCCCTCAAACAAATAGGAGAATTTTAAATGGATAGTAATTAATAGGTGAGCACTCTCCCACACTGTTATCAGAGACATCCAAGGTCTCACCAAAAAATGAGTCTCTTGGTAGGAAGATCCAAAATTAGTTATTGGTACCTTCTAATAAAGCACAATATAAGGAGTTATCTACACTTTAAATGACATTCATTGGATAAGTAGATACAAAGATATGAGCATTTAAATTTTTCAAGTATGGAAACACAGTTTTGAGAAAATCAATCTAAAAACAGAGGATTAAAATACTACAAATCTCAGAAAATTTGCATGAAGGACACTTTTGTGTATAAAAACCTAACCTAAAAAGTATATTATAAAGAAATTTAAGTACCATAGTACTCATAACTGATAAACTAAATTTCTCAAAAATTTGACTTTAGACCTTTTTTAGTGATTTTCTCAACTTGATCTTACCTACTACAATGGGACTCATTTTGTGGTGAGACCTCACATTTTACAAAATCTATTAATTATACAGGTGCATTTAGGGATGTTCAAATTATCCTGCTGCAGTTACTGAAGTAATTCAGTTACAACAGTATTACAGACCATGTCAACATAATCCTGCTGCAGTTACTGCGTATGTTACAACAGTATTAGTTTGTAACTGAAAAGTAATTACTGAAAACATGTCCAGTTGTGATTTGCGCACCAATGCAGTCACCAAAGAAAACTTGATGCCACTGAATTACTGCAGAAACTGCAGTAAAAGCCTGGCACTCACTACGTTGTGTGACCGTCGCACGACTAAACCATCACTCCGTGTGTGCGGTTGACAGACGCGAGAAAAGTTTTCTACTTTTTGGCCGTCGGTTTTTCTTATAGTGATTTCCATGTTGAATCACTAAAAAAAACCGTCGCCCAACAGGGAGCGACGATTTAGTTGTGCGACCGTCGAACAATGCAGTGTCCGGCTTAAAATTACCACAGTAGAATAATAATGATCCATTAAACCTACTAATTGTAGCTAGAAATTAATTTAAAATTTTTTATTTTTTTATTTATTTTTATTCGTCAAAAAATCCAACAGCGATAATAACCGCCACTTACAGGGTTTTTTTTAAAACTATATAAATATATATAAATACAGTAGGCCTATATATAACTACATTTAAAAAGTTAAAAATACCATTAAAAAACCACGAAGATCATGCATTCCCTTCGTGAAGGGAATGTATGATCTTAGTCTTAAAAATACTAATACTATCTTGAAATATATCATTACATAAATCACTAAAAGTCCTTGGCAATCTACTGAAAACTAAATACTTACTGATGATGGTGGCACGCCCTTGGCCCTATGTTGCACAGAGTAAATAAAAAGAATGAGAAACCAGTGAAAGACCAGGTAGCCACTGCAAATCCCAACCATTCAATGATTTCACCGAAGAAGTTGGCCCCAGATACGTAGTCAAACAAACCGCCTGCGAAAAAAAGGGAAAAAGCCAGTCAAAGATGATGTAGCAATATAAGTTCAGCAATATTGTTGTATACTATTTTCATCAATTAATTGTAGTTTTATTCAATTTAAATCCTATTTTTAGATAGATTTTACAATATTGTTTTACTGTTGTTGTTTATAATGTTTTATGTAATTTTATGCAGTGTTACCAATTTTAATTTTATTTTTACTGTCATTATTAATTGACTCTTTTAACACAGGACCATATGTAAAACAGGTTTTAGATCCTTTCTGATATGTTAGCCTGTATAAACATGTTTGAATAAAGAATAAAGCACAGGGCAGATCCAGGAATTTACAAAAGGGGAGTGTGGAGGATCATAGGTTTATTAGTTATGGCTACATAGTGAACTTAACACTGTAGAATTGCAGTCCCATGTAAGCGCCTACTATTGACAGTCGTCAGCCTTCGTCACAAACATCTAAGTTAAATAATAGATTTTTTATAATTACTGTATTTTTTACATTATTTTGTCATACAAATAATTTACGTATGTAACATATATTTTATGTTGTCATTTTGTTATTATATTTTGGATTACATTTACTATCATTTATTTATTAATCTGAAACTTTTATGAAAAGTTGGGGGCACAATTTCATAGTAGCAACAGCTTTAACACATAACATTATTTGATTGGTTGGATTCTGGATATGTACTTCAATAGTTCGTGCTTCCATGGAACTGCACTTTGGGGCTATGTATTCCGTGGAAGTTCACTATCTAGCCGTTAAAATAATACATCTAAGGAGGGGGATGCATTTTGAAAGTGAACAAGCCAAAACAAAATACCAGTCAAAGATCACTAGCCCAGCGGTGGATCCAGGAATTTGCAAAGGGGTGGGGGAGGTGCAGTTAGAGTGTACACGTCCATCTTGATGTCAAAATGTCATTAGTCATTCTTTTTAATGAAAAAGTTATTTTTAAAGTAGAATTCACTAAGCAAACATTTTGAAATGGGGAGGGGATTTCTCAAGCTCCTTATGGCTGAGGAAATTTGAGAAAATACTATAACACCTCTAGATACTTGGAAATGAACTCTTATACATTGTTAACGCTTTTCAAAGACTGTCATAAAATGCCCAGAACAACATGGATTTTTCACATAGGGGTCTATGCACACACTTGCTCATCAGCAGCACCGAATGGTGGAAATCACTGATACACGTGATGCCCCATGAATTTTAGTGTTTCTAGAAGAACATGCCTAAATTGTGTATCCATTTTACCTTTTGGAATTTTATATCCCGTTTCACCAGGCTTCCGTAAATTTCTTAAAATATAATCTGAGTGTAGATTAATGCACATTCCAGTAAAGAACAAACCAACACCTGAAAAAGAAAAACACAAGTTAAAATATTAAAGAGAAACAACGAAGAAGCGAAGAATAAATGGATAGAACGTATCGCAAATGGACATGTGACTGATGAGTACCACGTAGAGAGCTTTGGCCTTCGGAGACCCGAAATCTGTGTCTTTAAACATTTTCAGCGGGTAGACAATAAGGCAACATCCCAAAGGGGAAAGAGAGAAAAAAGAGGAGGAAACATCACTGTCAGCTTCTACTACCTAAGATGTCATATGAGGAGGAGACAAGATGCATTTACGTTGCATTTTCTGTCTATGTCCGTCCTCTTTGCATTTCTTTGCCAATCCTGAAGTTGCAGGTTTTATCTTGGTTACACACTAGGTCTTTCGCACGACCTAATAGCACCACTCCAGGCGCAGGTCCAAGGGAGGCCCAACAGACCCGGGCCCCCCTTTCTAAACCAAAAAATATATTTTTTCCACAAGTTTGGGACGCTAAAAGTGCACTAGAGAGCATCTGTAGAGAAAAATTTTTCCTGGCCCTATGCGGGTCCTGGACCCACGCCTATTGTTATCATTTTCCTGTTAAAATCTCATGCCTGGGCATGTCCAACTTGGCATCGGTGTCCCTCTTTCTAGCTCAGCTGGATCTGCCCCTGCCACTCCCTTAGACTCAAAATGAGACTTTATGTAGAAAGCATGACGTAGTTCTCATCCTCCAAGTGGTGAGAAAACTTGCTGATGTATTTTTTGATAAATCGGCCTCTAGATTGGCTAGGCCCTAAGACTTAAGTAAGATAATAAAGCAAGACATATTGTAAAGAAAATGAAAATTTAACACTGTAAAGTTTGTACCCTGAGGATTTTAATAAAGGTTAGGCCCCTTTAAACCTGTAATATTGAAACAAATTTGTTCATTTTTTGTACTTGTGATTTAAATGTAAACACTACTACTACTACTGTACTACAGTTTGTGATTGAAACAGGGTTTTCTGATTAAATAGACTAATCAATATGAAGTTATCCTTTCAACAATACATGCTCCGGCTGAACGGGGGGTGTTCACCCCCTTCCCCGGTGTTTTCAGCTGAAAATCTCGCCACCTGTTCACATCCCTGGCTCCCACATTCTAAAATAACACAGGGTCTTATCCCAAAATCAGAAAAGGTGTGCTTAACACCGACCCCCATTTTGACAAGCAATAAGGACAGTTTTTTTCACCCATTTCTTACGTCTTCTGATAAAATTTATTGACCATATAATTCTTTTCCTGGAAGGAAGGGGATACTATGTTCCTGAGGAACTAACCTTCAAATTTATCTATAATTTTATTGTTTTATAGCTATAAAAGGAGGTATCACCCTAAGCACACCCTCTAGATAAACCACTGTAACCTACCTAGCAGAAACCTTGGGTCCACAATCCATGTACTTGGGTAGTCAGCATACTGCGTTAAGTACCGTCCCTGCATATATCCATTGTACAAACAGAAGAAGAATGCGAGACTGAACGCTAACATCGGGGTGTCCTTCCCACCCCGTATCAAAAACGGAAATATTAGAGTTCTGAAAAATAAAATATAATCATACATTTCTAACGTGCTGATCCAAAAAATTATCAAATGCACAAATACCCCAAATTAAACCAATTTTGTAAACAAATTTTGTTTTTAAATTCTTCTTAAATATAACCAAACTTAAAAAGAGAACTAAGCATATATTTAGTTCCGGCTCGATTGAATAATATTCCAATAAAAGAAGGCAGGTTTTTTTTAGTTTAAAAAATTAAATGAATAAAATTTGGTTACTTATGCTATAGTTATTTATTTTCTATGAATTAGTAAAATGAAAACTTGGAAGTGGAGTGAGTTAAAATATTACAGCATGTCTACTGTATTAATAGTAACCCACTATTCTAGTAGTAATTCCTACTCTATTAGTAATCCCAAAAGCACAAGCAAAGAATACCCTGTTAACATGGTAGATAATGGTTGTGACAAGGTAGATATAGGTAGTTAAAAGCCCGGTTAACCCTATAGAAACTACATATCAAGTGATATACTACCAAGGATATGGTCAGCAATGCTCTACAAGTATACATAAAAAAATAAAGTCATTATTTAGAATAAACCTTAAGGCATTAATAACATCAAAAGACAGGGTAATTATATACTACATTGCTAGGTAGTTCTCTTTGGTTCTAGGTAGATCTCCCTAGTAATTTAACATGGTAGACCTACCTAGTCAGAGTGTCAATTTTTTCAAAGGGTAGTAATCCCAGGGTAACTATTAGAAGCTTTACAGTACCTTTGTACATAGTGGATAATAAATAGGCCACACAAAATGACGTTGACTGTCGACCTTGTCTGAGGACTATCAGTAAATAGAAGCAAAATAAGCGGTATGCTCAGTGCTGGTAGCTCCTGCATAATCCATGCAACTCTCACATTTATTCGCATCGTATCTGTAAGGTAACTGTAGCGACCATACGTTGCCTTGTCATTTTGTAGTAGGACGACGATCAGCAAGGCCATTAACGACATCGCTAATGCCATACTGAAAATAACCTGTTCCTCGGTGGCGCTTGGACTGCCACCCAAGTACGATGACATGATTCCCATCGGACTCTGCAGCTACTGATCTGAAAAACAAATTTAATCTAATTATTAATTTATTTAATGTTGTTTTTATTTTTGTGAAAAAGATGTATTGTCACTTTCAAATTACCAAGAAAATCATTGACAGTAATTTTGAAAATAATTTGCTCGTATCAAAGTAGTAACATCAAATTTAAGAACTTAAGAATAGGAATTAGTGTAATTAAAAACTGTTTAATAATACTTTAACATAATTTAAATAATCAACATTTAAGAGGCTTTCAGACTTTTTGCTAATTTTTAGCACATAATGTTGCAAAAGCAGGGGCAGATCCAGGATCCGCCGAAAGCGGGGCCCACTTCCAGATCCGGGTGGGCGTGGTTGCCAGTTTTATTCAAAATTGTGCAAAAAATATATTTTTTTGGTTTCAAAAGGGGGGCCTGGGTCCGTTGGCCCCCCAACCCTTGGATCCGTGCCTGCAAAAGTGTAGGTAACATTTTTAAAATACCCTAATTTCTAATGGCATGTTTATAACTTGTAAATTTTTCCAAAATCAGCATGTTATTTTTTAAATCTTTATTTTTTGGCAATTCTATAGTGACAACACATCTTTAAACCTCATTCTCCAAGAAATATTTATAGTATCTGTTTTTTGTACTGGATAATGATGAAGACACATGAAATAAATATTTTGAAAATATGAATTATTTTCATCATTTTGTAACAAAAAAATAAGACACAAATCAATGTTTGTTGGTAAAATCCTGAAAAATATGACCTTTTTTAAAAATGGGCATAGCGAATGCCATTAAAAAAAATATTTTTTTTAAAAATTATTGAAAATATCTCAAATGTGTTATGATGGACATGTTAGTACATATGCACATTTAAAAGAATGGCATGGGCCTGCCGCGCAGCGAAGGAATTAAATGATCAGCTAGACATAGTACTGAGTGTGGAATTTCTAGAGTTAGAGACCATTCTTTCTTTCTTAGATTGACCAATGCAGGAGTAATTGAACTAAATTGACTCAACGCATCTTTGTCATCAGTCTACGTAATATTATGTATAGTAAAACTTCAAACCACTGAGTTCTACTCAGCATGTCAATTATAGTCACTTGATTCTCGCTGTTTCATAGGATCATAACAGATGCTTGGTTTAAAATCTGCATTTCAAAACTTGTTTTCTATAGGTCCCTCATATAATTTAATATCATATGATTAAAGTTATTGCACTGCAAGGTGGATCCACTGGAATAAGGGGGAAAGGGGATATGGGGTCAGGATTTTCCATGGGAGGGGATTGTGGGGGTTGCGGTTCAGGATTCTCCATGGAGGAGCTTGTGAGAAAGGCGGGCGTCATACTCCCAATGTTTTATAAGCAAAAAGGTTGTGATTATTCACCCTAAATTTTGTCTCTGGCTCTTTCTATAGATAACAGCCTAACTATTGAAATTAGTTGGTAATTTTCATTATTTTAGCCATAAACTGATTAACCTCCTCCTTATTAAGACTCCTATAAATATAAAATTTAAATATTAATCTCCTTTTTAATCAATTTTAACTCCTTTTTAATCTGTGTTAAAAAGTTCTACATTTGCTCTTTTTTGTATGTTTCCTTTGTAATTTTTATGATGTTGTATGTTTCCCATTTTTTAGTTTTTAACTTTGGAATACGCCATACAGCTGGAATTTTATCAAGGATCACATTATTCAGAGAACAAGTACACTGCATTTTTATGAAGCTTATTTCTCAATACCTTTGTCCTTGATATTAATAATACTGTACATTCAATATTTCTGCACTTCATGTTTATTTTATACACTTTAGTCATCAAAATAAATTAACTGTAAATAAATTACATCCGCCTGGCCCTACACTATTATACAAACTTTCGTTTTTCTTTATTTACTCAACACAATACAATAAAACATAATTTTCATTTAATTGTTAACATTAAAAAAAAATTACATAACAAAAATAAAGAAAAATTATTATTATTGTTAATGGGCTAGCCCACCAAACATTTAAGTTGACCTTTTCTATCAAGATTTCTTTTTTGGCTATTGCCACTTTCATTGTCATTCAGTATTCAGTAAGTATTCAGCAATTTTCTTATTATTATTACTATTATTATTGCTCGATGTTAATTATTATTGTTTATTACCTGCTAAAATGTTTTAAAGGATGAAAGTAATAAATATTACATTGAATTGCATTGAATAAAGGTGACCTCAATAAATATAAGTTTGTAATCTATGTAAGGCATTATGAAAGGAGTTTATTGTGGATTTTTTCTCCTTCCATTTCATTAGTACTTGGAATTAGGAATTGTAAATTTTATGAAATAATTGTTTTGTTGTTTGACTAAAAAAAGAGCACAACTAAACAAACAAAAGATTTATATAGGTTAACATTAAAAAAATACAGGTATATAGTTCCATGTGATTTGGAGTCATGCAAGTCATCCTCTTCATTAGGACATTGCCGAATGTTATCTTGATTGAAAAAATCAACCTAAACGTTTGGTCTGGAAGCAGTTGGCGCAGCGGTAGCGTTTTGGACTTCCAATCACGGTTCGAGGTTCACTCTAGTCACCTGTTTGTGTTCCTAGGCAAGACACTTTATCCATGTTGCCTCTCTCCCCCAGGTGTATAAATGGGCACCTGGGAGGTACAAATGCAACATGCGCTGATTACAGCTGCAACATTGTGGAATGGATTGTATTCCATAGGCATTTGTTCCAAGGACTAGGGGTAATAATTGTGAAGCACTTAGAGGCCTTGACAATAAGCGCTATATAAATGTCACATATTATTATTATTAACATAGTGGTACAGGCCACTGAACGCTATTGTCTCAAATTTCTTGTACAGGATCACAATTTAATTCACCAAAGATAGTATTATACTTTTTCAAAATCTGATTGGATAATGAGATAGGGCATATTTTCACCTTATAGTAGCCAAATCACTTATAGTAGTCTAGCCTGCTAGTGCATTGCGCATCGTGTAGATTCCAGCCGTATCAATCGCCTCCTCTAGCTATGTTTTGATTTGCTTCAGGCCCGGGACTTTTCCAAGGACCTGCCTCAGCTACAAAAAGTCAATGATGACGGAAAATGACAATCTCCTTTAAGATTTGATAGCTTATGGCGACAACAAAAACAAAAAACATTGTGATATGCTGTTCAAATTTTAGGCTTTTCATTTACAATAGGCCTGTAACTGGACCACGCATGGGATGAATAAAGTTATCTTGTATCTTACAATTCTTTCAGAAAATGTATTGGTCTTCCAAGACACTACAGTGTCAGTCAGATGTTTGTGACAAAAAAAGTTTAATATTTTTCCTGAAGTATATTTATATGATAACTATATTGCCCCTACACGCCAACTTTTCTCCAGCTTCACCTTGTGTGTTTTTCTCTTCTGGCTACAGCTGTTATGGGAATATTTACTGGAATCATGAAAAGAATAAAAAATAGTATCAACTACCTAGTCAGTGTTGTTTTGCAAATATCCCTGCATAAATCTAATACTTATAACACCTGCGAGTTGTACGGTCCAGCGGTTAATGCAGGGGAACCTTGAACCATAGCAATAACAACAGCATGGGTTCGAGACCCGCTTGCAATATGGTTCCGGTGGTGGAGCAAGTCTCCCCGGATAAGGACTATAAACCGTAGGCCCAGTGTATACATACGGCTCGTGTGCACTATAAAAAGAACCCAGTACATCTTTTGAGATGAGTAGGGGGTTACCCCTGTGTACTGGTCCACACATCCCCTGCCGTGGACAGATAAATGAGCGCCTGTATCGGGCAACAGGACATGGCATGACCCTTAGGGGGGTAGAGAGTCATATGAATGTGTAACATTTGGTCTATAGCACCTTGAGACTCTACTGCATAAGGCGCTATATAAATCGAACTACATTACATGAAATACTTAACAATCTAGAGAGATGAATATGTATGTACTGTCTACCATCTCATTTACACACCCCTCGGTCTGTAAGGTGTTTGTAAATGAGAATTTTGTAAATGAGAAGGTTTATGAAAATTGACCAAATAAGGCTTGAAGAAAACACACTTATTTGTGTTTATTTTGTTAACTTGGTAGTTTCAATGTACTGTATAAATGAACTAGGTAAAAGAAAATGCAAAAATAATGTTTATAAAATAAAAGGGTTGCAAATGAGAAGTTTGTA
The DNA here is from genome assembly GCA_025631205.1 of Nesometra sesokonis. Classification (NCBI taxonomy): domain Eukaryota; kingdom Metazoa; phylum Echinodermata; class Crinoidea; order Comatulida; family Antedonidae; genus Nesometra; species Nesometra sesokonis. The sequence continues at coordinate 14,530 of JAOTQE010090006.1, forward strand.
AATGTGAAAGTCGACTGTACACTAGAAGCCTACTATAAATAATTTTTAAATACAGTACAGTATAAACTAAAAAATAAAAACTGAAAAAATAATAATACCAGTATTGGATAATTTCTCAGCTGTTATCTCTAAATCTTGTCACGTTAAATTGCAAATGAAACCTTATAACAGAAGCCTAACATTATCAGCATAATGTTAATTCAATATCTAATAAAAGTATGGTGCTACAACCCCAAGCATTTACAATTAATCCTGTAAGACTTCTCGAATAAGACTATAAACCATAGGCCCA
>JAOTQE010090017.1:0-14719 GCA_025631205.1 Nesometra sesokonis
TGACAATTTTGGACGTCTTGATTCATCGGCGCCATCACTCTGAAGAAGGACGCCGATGAATCAAGACGTCCGAAACTGTCAGTCAGGTCAGTTAAATTGATTGGTTTGTGAAAAATTTAAACTTATCATTAGAGTATCGGGTGTATACATTTACTATGTATTTGGATGCAAATGTTTGTTTTTTACAAATGTTGATAAAATGTTAAATTTGTCGAAATGAGATATTGAAGGAAGGACATGGGGAAAAATGATCTTTATGGTTTGAGTTGTTTTCAAAACTAGGTCTGAACATACAGTATGTTGGGGGTATTAGCACGTGTAAAATCATACTTAAGAATCCCTAATGATTTTAGGTGAACAAGGTTTTATTTATTATACAGTTCATATTTTTTTTGGGTTAAAACATCACAGACAGACCTATTTCTTAGTTCACCTAAAGTTTTCGTTGTTTCCTTGGGTTTAATCTTCCGGGATGGTTGCGTGCCAAGATTACTTCCAATTCTTGCCAAAAGTACGATCAACTCTCCCAAATACAAAGACCTCCGTTAAATCCGATTTCATGCTAAAAAGTTTTATAAACCATGAAGGTAAAATCAGTGTTGGATCCAGGGGATTCCGTGGTGTTCTGTAGAACCCCTAAAAATGGTAAAGGCTGCCATGGAAAGGGCCGTCAGTTCTTAAGACATCTAGAACTGAAGTTATTGGACAACAAACACACACATTTTCTTTGTATTTGTTTATATTTTCTGTTGTTTATTTGCTTATTTCCCAATAAATTCCTTTGTGACAACTTGGTGGTTTTGCCATGACTGTCCTCAATTGCTTTTTCGCTTCAAATTTTGCTGCAGCGAATTCGGTAATTCAAATTGTTTCAACTTCATACGAAGTGAAAAATGCAGCCAATTAGAGACTAGAATACATTTGACATACCCATGATCACTGAACCCAATCGGTGAACTTACAGTCAATATCAACAGCGTAGATTTGAATTGAAAAGTGGGGGGTACAAAAACAAGAAGTTGAAGTGGTGGCGCCAACGTGGAGGGTCCGTCGGGTGGACGTGATTCCCGGTTTGATTTCGACGAGCAAAAAAAAAAAGGTTTTTTCTCTATTTGTTTTTCTATTTTTGGGGTCAATTATACAATATTTTTATTGAAAAATACATCAAAGGGTACCGCTTTTTTTAACTTTGACATTTTTTCATACATTTACCAAAAAGTAGGGGGACAATTGATATCATGTCCCCCACATTGAAAAGTGGGGGACGTGTCCCCCACTTTTACGGCCAGATGGTGATCTTAACACTGTAAAATGGCAGTCCCATGTAGGCGCCTACTATTTTGATTTCTCAGCCTCCGTCAAAAACATGCAAGTTAAATAACCATAACTGTTTTATAATTATTGTATTTTTAACATTCTTTTGTTATACAAATTATTTACATATGTTGCACATATTTTTTGTTGTCAATGTCTTTAGATTTGGATTAAATTTACTTTCGTTTATTGATAAATTTGAAACTTTTATAAAAGATTGCGCATGCGCAATTCGACATAGCGACAGTCTTAGAACGTAACACGATTTGATTGGTTGGATTCCGGAATAGTAGGTGCATACATCGAATTGCACTTTGGGCTATCTACAGTATCCTGTGGAAGTTCACGATCTAGCCGTAATAATAATCTATGGTCAATATACAGTAGAAGTGCACACGAATGCACATTATAAACAATTATATTTATTTCCTTCCTTATTTAACTATAATTTCATAAAACATGAATTATACAAATTTTCATTGTAATTCATCTCACGCATCAAAAGTTTTCTTATGTGTGAGAAGAACAGTGCATTCCTATGTAATAATTGTAGAATTCTTCTCGTGCATGAGAAAAACCGATGTATTTATGAAACGTTCAAAATACTATATTTCCTCATGCGTGAAACTTGCGTATTACTATACCAAACTGTTTTGGATATCAAACTACATTGGCAATCCATAGAGTGTTGATTTTATGAAGACTTGACCCTGCAGGCCAAAGTGACTGTCTGAAAGTCTAAATTGGACTTCCAGTGGGGTTTTCTGTTGCTAATTAGCCAATACACTGGGTGGGAGACTGACAGCCTGCTATTTTTCCAAACAGTACACTGTTCTTTAATGTGAAGACAAGCCATGTTGTTTTTACTTGGGACCAACGGCTTAACGTCTCATCTAAATGATGGTTGGTTATTATTAGATCTTCCAGCAGAAACACTAGAATAGTGGCGATGTACAGTATTCAATCAAATCAGGGACCAATGAATCACACCGGTCAGTGCACAGCAAAGTTGACTACCACCAGTTTAACAAGGAGCTAAACAGGCGAAAATTAAGGGTGGGGAGGGCACAGCCGGCGCACGCATGGGCAAAATGTAGTTGTGTCCCCCTTATAGTAGTTAGGAGTGCCAGGTCTAAAATTGACCCTAACATTAAAAAAAAAATGGGACATAGAAATGGGCCAAAACAGGGTACCAGGACATTCACAATGGGAAAATAACCGTTTTTTGCTTGTCAAAATTGAACCGGCAACCACACCCACCCGGACTATGGAAAGGGCGTCCCGCCTTTTTCAGGATCCTGTATCCACCCTGCTAAATGCTTCTATGAAAATAAAACTTCTTTATAAGCTTAATCCATACTATCAAATTTCTTTAGAAAAAAACTGTGATATGGCCATATATGGGTCATGATGACATCACATCATTACCATATGCATATCATTACCATATATGTATTTTTTCGTCAAATAAAATTTGGTAGTCAGAACTAAGCTTTAGGATGTGTCCAGACTACCAAATTTTCTTTGACAAAAAAACTTTTACATGCCTAAAAAAAATGGAAAAATGTGTTTTTTGTTTGTTTTTTGTTTTGTTTGTTTTGTTTTTTTTTTGTAAATGTATAAAATAGTAAAAGATCAACGAGTAATTAATTTTACTTGGCCTTACATCTTAAGACTTTGTTTTGTTTTTTTGTTTTTTGTTTTTTTTTTCTCATGTAGAGTTATTAAATCAATTCTTACTGTACTGTATGATGTCTTGTCTACTGTAATATTTTAGCTATAAGTTTTTTTGTAGGTTTTTTTTTTCTTTAAGTAATTTCAATCATTTTATTTTTTTAAAAATATTGTGTTTGTTATTTCTATGGATGTACCATTGATATAAATGTGTACCACTGGTATGTTGTGCTGTGTATGAGTTAATTGGTGTAGGTTAATTGTTATGGTAACATCATGTGTTATTTATAGAAACTTTCTGCAAGTTGGATGATGTCAGATTGCTAATCTTTTAATGACTTCTTTGTAGTAATAAACAATAGGTGACATGAAGTCTGGTATAATTACAATATAATGATTGGCTAATTCTCAAATAAATAATTTACATAATTAATTCCTATTGGACAAATTGTAATTAAGACGTATCATTTATAAGGAAAACTTTGTTTAATTAATTCAGTTCTGTAATAGATCTCAAGCAGGATTCGTATAAAAATACATGAATTCTTTTCTTTAATAAATAGTATTAGTAGTTTGTAACTTCAACACTACACATGTCTCAATGTTGTATTTATTTGTAAAGTGTACGATATATTAATAATGACGACGGACAACTTCTTAACATTACCAACGACGCCATTTCAGGTACAATTCAAAGTTTTTTTTGTCAAATAAATTTGATGATCTGGACCGAAGCTTATGAATTACAGTATTCTCAAAATTAATAGACAGAAATATTAAATCGTACCTGAAAACTACAATGAAATATACTGTATAAAGCCATAGTCAATTTATGTTAACAAATGCTATCTGTTATCAAACACTTGAAAATAATGTGACATATTTATCGGAACTTGTAACTACAGTAGTGTGTTGATATTATCTAAGTTCATTTGTGCTGAACCAACAATAGATAGTAGTAAAAAGATAATATCTGTAGTCAAGTATAACCATAGATGGTATAACCATTATGAATTGGCCAATTGAACAAAACTTGTGTTTATTTATATTTCATTTTTTTAAAAAATTGTTTATCCAGTACTCTATGTTTCCATGGTAGATTTTATATTTCAGATTTATATTGATATTTTTCAACAATGTAATTCAAAATCATGACTAAAAATCCCAGAGTGTTTTATGTATTCTAATGTATTGACAAAACCTTTTTGGTTGGAAAGTAGTGAAAGAGGCTTTGGGGGCAAGTGGAGGGTTGGTGGTCATTTTCACTTCTGCCTAACAGTTACTGTATTACAGTCAAACTTGCCTTAAGAAGACTGTTCATTCTTAAAATAAAAAACCTGGGTTTTTCGTTTAAACCGATTTTATACTAGGCGAATTAATTTGCGTGAAGTGAATTTTTTTAACTTACACGGTTTGTTTTTTGCATCTAATGTCAATTTTGGTAGCTTATTCCAGCGGCTCGATAAAATTTGCTGCGGCCAAAAAGTGAGTTCGACCAGTTTGTACTTTTTTGCGAAGAGTTGCGCCGAAAAAAGACGCAATTCAATGAAATCAATGGAAATTGGTACGTCAAACAGTACTAACTCCATTTTGTCAATGACCTCCATGGTCCAAGGCAAGTGTGGTAAATACATAGATGTGTTGTTATTAGTTTAATTTTGATGTTGATGTTGTATATTGGAATCATGTATTATTTTAACGGCTAGATGGTTAACTTCCACAGAATACTGTATAGCCCCAAAGTGCAGTTCCATGTATGGGCCTACTATTCTGGAATCCAACCAATCAAATCGTATTACGTTCTAACGCTGTTGCTACAGTACGTCAAAATTGCATGGTCCCCAATCTTCATAAAAGTTTCAAATTTATCAATTAATGTAATTAACTTTAATCCAAATATAAAGACATTGACAACATAAAATATATGTGACATATGTTAATATTGTATAACAAAAGAATGTTAAAAATACAATAATTTTTGTAAAACGGTTATCATTATTTAAGTTACATGTTTGTGACGAATGCTGACAAAATCAAAATAGTAGCCGCCTACATGGGCTTGCAATTCTACAGTGTTAAGTTCACCATCTAGCCGTAAATAATGGTTAAGTACCAACAAAACCTCACACTGAACTTAACTTCATTTCCTCATACCCTTCAACTTCTTTACTTTTTTTCTGTTGATACATATTTTATGTAACCTTCATTATTTAGTATAGGCCTATTCCATAAGTAATTATGTTATGGATACCGAAAAATATTGTTCGAGCTGTGGCGAACAATGAGGACGTTTGTTTGCCACAGCAAGTACAATTCTTTAATATAATAGGCTTTCAATATTGATCATTATTCAATATAGCTTACTTGTAAATACAGATTTGTCAGGGCTTCTTATCCTAGTCCTAGCCTAGGGCCTAGGCCTGCCGCGCCAGTGACTAAGGCCTAGCTACTAGCTAGCCAAGGTCTTCAAGGTAAAAATCCATGTCCTTCTCTCGCGAAAAACATTAACGGCAACTCTTTTAACAATAGGTAGTCAATTGTGCGAAACGCCGAGTTTCAACAGGTGGTCTTAGCTACCTCTTGTTGTGTGTTCGTCACTTACAGCAAAAACAATTCTCTCGCTTGGCGAAGTGGTGTCATTGGCTAATATTGTGCTATGCACAGTTGGATACTACATAGTATTGAACCGGTCAAAACGGCAGAATTGAATAATTTTTTATATTGTAGAGGGTCCATTCGTAATATCCTATGAACTATTACCATAATTGCCCTGTCGCCAACTTCATAGATTATGCATAGGTACCCAAAACCTCGTGAGCATGGTGTTTATGTCATCTTCGTAGTAAATTAGCACCATATGCAGCGTTTTTACTTTCATTTAAGAAACCACTTTTATTGGAATAAGATATTTCTGTTATGAGTTATCTTTGCTGCGAAAAACATAGGCCTAGTGTAAAATAAATACACGATCACATGATTCTTTTTGAGGAGAAAAAAAATTGCTTCTCGTGAACTAATTCGCCTAGTGTAAAATCACCTTTATAGCCCACAAAACTCAATAAAACCACTTATATAAGGGAGAAATTACATATATTGGTGATTATTGGAGAGGTCAAATTATTTTATTGGATTTTAAAATCAGGACAAAACATTCTTGTTATCTCTTGATAAATTATGTCCTTAGGCATATTGATTTCTAGAAAACCCAGTAAATTTGGTGAGTTTTCATCCAGATTTTATTCAAAATATTCTATCACCATGGGTAGTTGTAACATGTGACTACACAGTGGGGTGAACCTAGTGTTTTAACTCTAGTACGTTTTTCTTGCCAAATTGATGTTTAATTGGTTTAATTAGTCTGTAAAGTAAAGTCGTATTATATAATAATAATAATACTATAATAATGATATTATTATAGACCGCACATACCACAAACATGCTCAAGGCGCTATTTGTAGCAGAAACGAATTCATTTAGTTTCTACAAGCTAACCTAAATTGTATGCCTAATAGAAAAAAGATATGGCTTTAAACATTTTTTAAAAGTTGATTGTTTGGCAACACTTGATATTTTCAGGAATGACATTCCACAGACATGGAGCAGCAACAGAAAAAACTCGCTCACCAAATAAAGTAAAACATTTTGGTTGATGAAGCAGTAAGTTTTGTCTTAGACCGCAAATTGAACATTGAACATATTTTAAATATTACTTTGAATTTGACTGAAGGCGATTTTTAACCAATCAATGTTTAATTTTGTTGCAGATATCTTAATATACAATGAATCTGAAGGGGAGCCACACTTGCATTTTACATCCATCATTAGTACTCTGTTTCTGCTTCTATATAGCACTGACAGTTAAAGGAAATCCAGATAAAGAAATACATGAAAGTCATCAGGCCCGTCGAATTAGGAAGCATGCAGACACCAACACATTAAGTCATTTGTATGAAGAAGAAAGCCTTAAAATTATCTTCAGTAGATATGGGGAAAATGGGACAATGAATTATGAATCGTTTAAAGACTTTTTGAAGAATCTCGGACTTGGTTCAGAGAAGGATGGTCATGATCATGATGATCATGATCATGATCATGATCAGCATTCGCATGATCATGAAGTAGCCAAGCGTTTAGTTTCTATTCAAAATGAGATGGATGAAAGTACACATGATGTCATTAACCAGGTAAAGTAGTGATTTATTGTTAAGTATCCCGTTTTATTTTATAATTATAATATAATCAAAAAATTGTAAGATTAAAGCATATTATATTTTTGTTCAGTGGACATACTGTAGATGAGTCTGTTGCTGCACCCGAAAATTGTTTCAAATTGCTTTGTGACACCATACTAGCATGGTAGAGCCCATAGCTTCCACTGTCAACACAAGTACCCTATCATCTACACCCATCATTGATTTCACTGCTATCAGTGTCGGATTAACGGGGGTTTAACAGGCTTAAGCCCCCTAACATTAATTCGGAAACTTTTTTCGGTCTCTAATGACAATGCAATTATTAAAAATAGATGCACACCGGCTGTATATAGAGACTCATAAGAGGGAAAGGCGGACCTGTTATTTGCAAGCAGGTTTTTTTTTCTTTTTTTTTGATTGTCAGAATAACTAAAATCTGGATTTAAGCCCAACTAAATGACAATCCTGGATCCTGGCAGTGGTTAATTTTCTCCATTCTTTCATAGTTCTGCACCAGTGACAGATCCAGGATTCAATGTGAAATATACAGTATTCAGTTGCTGGGGGACATTGTAGAGGGAGGCGCACATAAGAGAGGTAGCATGTACTTGACTTATACGGGAAAGATGTGGTAGGGGTGAGGAGATGAACATGCGCTGGCTGGACTCCTCCAGTGTTCACCCAACTGAAAAATTTATACTTGGTCAATTGTCCAAAAAACATGACTTGTCAGGCATGGCTTTTGGGGTTGGTTTTGGCTCTAAGCCCCAAATACTGTATATGAGTACAATACAATGAGTATTCCTGTATTCTTTGCAATACCAAATAGTTAAAAGGAGGGGAAAAAAATATGAGAATCAGAAATTATAATTATTTTTCAATAAACAAAACTTTACTGGTAAATAGTAATTTTTACCGGTAAATTGATGGCTCCATACTCGGGATAACACTGTCATCTGTAAATCCATCCCTGTACCTTTCCCATAAAACAACCCTCTTTTGCTTACTTCATGATAGTAATTTATATACTAATTTTGTTTGTATTCTTAGTGTCTTCCTTCTAACGAGCTTTATGATAGTCTTGGAAAGAATTCTTCATCCAAGATAACAAAAGAAGATATTTTAACAATGTGTCCAGTTCTTCTACATCAATTGGATATTCAAGCATGTAAACAGGAATGTCAGAGGGAAGTAAAACCGTTGTCACGTAAACAAAGTGAGCTTTATTTTTACTATGCAAAATTTTGAGGCTTGTAGCATAAGATGTTATATGAAGTTTTAAATATTATAAGACCTAAAAGAAAATACTGTATGTGCATCTAATTGAGGCTGAATTCATCAAAATCGCAGTTGGGTTTGAAAGTCCTGAAAGTTTATATGGTTATCCCAAAATTAGACTATAGGAATTTTAACACAAAATTAATTTTGTAGAAAATACAGTAAAGTTCAAAAGGAGTGTATAAAAAAACTCCAAAATTTAAAGGTCCATTCCTTTCAAAATTCTGTATTGTCCACAAAAAATAAAATATTATAGATATTACTATTTTGTATTCAAATTCATAAGTATATTACTGATCTGCTATGTATCATTGTATTACTGCAAAATAAGCATAGAATTTGATTATGTTTGGTGGAGGATCCTAAAAAATAAAGCGGATGAATAAGCCTGAAAGAGTGCAGTAATTATTAGCTTTTTTCTGCTCAAGAAAAGTATACAGGAACTAAATATGTTTATGATTTTAGAAGTACAGTAATAAACAGGTAAATTTCCAAAGAAAGAAGGAAGGAATGCCCCTTTAAGGATTGGTGGTAAAATGATTAGTATTCGTACATTATTCAGAGGTCTAGATTGGGTGGAAGATTACACTGCATTATTTTTCTTATATTTTATTAATTTTATTCATAATTAACATTTTTAACTCAATCTTTTTCATTGTTTCATATTTTCATGTTTTGCTATTTTTATGATTTTGCAATGGAAAAACAAATTTTTGATTAACTGTTAGACAATACTGTTTTCTTGTATCTGTATCTTGTATCTTGATAGCGGAAATGGATGCATAATGATTTTTTTTAACATTTGAGTTAAACACTTTTAAATATCTTTTACAGTTGATAACTATTTTATGACGATCATAAAATTTTTGTAATGCTCGTCACATCTTTTTGGACATGCTATGCGGGCTTGTTTTGTGTGGAGATTTTATAGCACACAGGATAATTTCCGTGAGCAAACAAGGATTTTAGGGAGTTTTGCATGCAACCTACCAGCTGGATGCGCGCCTTTTATATTTTATGTATGTGTATTCCATTTAAACTGCCTGTGTGGCATGTGAGGACTTCGAAACTGATCAGTTTTAATTATTTGTGACATGTGCTGCGAGGTAGCCTATGTTACAACTTTGCGTTACCTGCATGGGAGTTACGTGTGAGGTTCCTTGCCAGTAAAACTATGTTCCTATGACACGCATTTCCAACACATAGGCACAGATCCATGGGTATCCTACGTGCATCAAGCGTGTTAACTGCCTGTGAATTGCGGCCTCTATGGGCCTCCTACTGGTGTTCTGCAGGGAACTTTGCGTGTAACACCTGCAACTCACTTAGTAAAATCTTTCACCATGTCCAAAACTTGGTTGCAGGTAAATAGAATTTGCATGCACACTGGGCAACTATGGGCAATGTATGTGTAAGATACTGTCAGGTGTGGGCCATCTAGAGTGACCTCCAGGTAGCAAAAACTGTTCACTGCAAGTCAAACGTAACGCTTGCCTGGAAAGGTGTGACGGACAAAAGCAGAGCATTGGACATGTTTTTACACATTTGTGGCAGAGCCAAAGAAAATGAGACAAGTCGCAAATGCTACTTTTCCACAATACGCTGTAATTTAAAAATGGTAGTTTTTTTTAAATTTTATTTTATTTAAAAAAAATATAAAGTTCATACATTCAATTTTCATACTACCTTCACAATTTTCAGATATATGATCAAAAAGTGTTGTAAAAATGCAATTAAAAATGACCTTGCTTAGTCAATGTGGATAAACAATTTTCAAATGCAGTTTTCTCAAAAACTTACGTTGTGAATGTTCGAACTTCGATTGTTCATAACTTCGCAAGAAAGCATCATATGAAACTGATTTTGTTTTGCATGTTAAAGATAATAATGTGTTTTATAATCCATAAAAAATCAATTTTCAATTTTCCGACTTATGTCTCATTTGGCTTAGCTCTGCCACGTTTATCAATGTTCAAAAACTATATGTATGACGTATTAGTTTCCGTTATCGTATTTCTTTAAGTTGGGAAATTCTCCTAACTTTACAATTAACAAATTTTTCTTTTCCAATATTTTTTTTTTAGTATGGGGTTATGGTTTTGCATCTGTTACCATCATCAGTTTAATATCCATCGCAGGTATCCTTGTGGTACCATGTACCAAACGCTACCCAGCCATCTATACCAATCTCATAACATTCCTAGTAGCAGTTGCAATCGGTGCTCTCATGGGCGATGCCATTCTTCATCTACTTCCTCATGTATGTATAGTGAATTCCAAAAACCGAAATATGCATTGATTGATTTAAAATAAAGTATGCATACTAGAAGAAATTATGTGTATGCCATCATGGTTTTATTTGATATTTTGACTGTGGTTATTGTCATCTTTAGGAATGTACAGTAATGGATTTAGAGTAGTCAAAAGGGGGTGCTTAGCCCTGACCAGATTTTTTGACAAGCAAAAGTTTTTTCCCATGTCACGCTTTCTATGGTGGAATGTTTGACTTTATGGTTCTTTTTCCACTGACCTTATAGTTTTTTTCCTCTGAATGGATTTGTGGGAGGGGGCTTGAGACCCGAATTTTCCAATTTATATGCTAATTTTATATTTTCTACCTCTGAAGGGAGTGCTAGAGCACTGTAAGCACCCCCAGAATACTCCACTGGTCATGGTAGGACAATGATACTTACTAATTTAAATAATACTGTAAAACTTAAAATAACCCATAGTCATGATTCTTAATGATGACATAACTGATGTTGAAATATTTAATAAAAGCTTGCACAGTATATCATTCATTTCTTGGAGTATGCATTATATTTTCTCAATAAATTCTGTTTTAATATCTGTGCTACTTTGTAATTTGCTAATATATGGTTCACTGGTATAGTTTTGGAGTTTTTTAATTGATTGGTTTGAGTCTTATGCTGATCATTGTTCTTGGGTAGGACATGTTCAGTGTTGTTTCGTTTTATTGACGTCTTCCAAGGCTGCCTATCAGATGGGTTTTTGTGGCGATTTTAGAGAATTGGAATTGCGATATTTCAGTGTGGAACATCAGGTTAACCAGTTTAATCCAAAGACTTATTTTCAATGGGTAATTTTTAGTAGTAATTGGGTAGTTCACTGAGAGACAATCCTCTACTCTTTTCTGAAGGGTATACTCTTCTTTAATGTGCTACATGTGAGCCATGTTTTACACAGAAACAATGGATTAACATCTCATCAGAAAGACACTGCACTATAGCTTGTACTTCAACACTTTGGTAGAACCACAAGGGTGAATGAACACATGAACCGGGACCAAAGACCTTCACAATTCTCGGCACACATTAACAAGATTTAAATACATTTTAAAATTCCAAATGAATAATTGTTAACACATTGGTGCTTTAGTGTGCGCAATGCACTTTCCAGCATTCCAGCAATATATTTTGGTACATGTTCATCATTCTACATAATAAGCAATTGTGTGTGTGTGTAGTTTTTGCGTACTTTGTAACCTTAACAACACTCACATGTTAACATCTGTATATGACTATTGTAAATTAAACTGTCAAAACTTAAAGTTATATTGACACAAGGTGAACTGTGCATAGTTTTTAGGAGTCCTCTCGATTCTTTTGTAATTTTTTATCTCCTTTTTTATTTATTTCGGGCACTTTTTATCAATTATGAAAAATAATGCACTGTGTTTTAGTAGTATATTATTATTTGTTTTAACAAATATGTTGAAATAATATTTAATGAAAATTAATTTACTGATAAATGGTATACAGGTATAAAATGATTGTTTCGTTCAAACCAATAACCGTTATCTTTGAAAAGTTACCAGCAGAAATCCCAAGTTAGTAAAGTGAAATTTTTGAGTGATGATTTAGATTTGTCTTTGCTTAAATTTTCAAATGTTACCATAGCAAACACCATAATTAATAGATCTTGCTGTTCGTGCTTTTGTTACTTCATTCTATAAAATTGTGTTAGAATTCATCTAAAAATATTTAATTTATAAAATCTATTGTTTAATTATAAAAACATGAATATTAAAATTTAAATGAAAAATTTTTTAGGTAAACAAATGTTTTCTGGTTTTAGTGGAAAAAAAACCCCTGCAATTTTCTTGGTACTTGGAACCTCTGTAACAGTGTGTAGGTTTATTGACAAGGAAATATTTTAAAATAACAGAAGTGTGATACAGTTTAGTTGACCTCTAAAAGATTATCACTATGGAGAGTTCTTTAAACACTGGCTTAACAAAATCTCATCAGAAAAATCTGTACTATTAGCTTGTATTTCGACCCTTCAGTAGAAACACAAGGGTGAATTATCATGTATACTAACTGGGACCAAAGACTTTCATTGTTCTTGGCACATATTCACAATATAAATATAAATCTTTAAAATTTCAAATAGATAACTGTTAATTCAATGGTGCTTCACTGTGTGTAATGCACTTTGCAGCATTCCAGCAAAATATTTTGTTGCATGTTCATCTTTTTATATGTAGTTGGTGTGTACTTTGTAACCTTAACAACACTCACATGTTAACATCTGTTAGGGATTTTTATAAATTAAACCTTCAAAACGTTAAATTATATTGACACAAAGTGAACAGTGCCTACTTTTTTTAGGACTTCTTCTGATTCTTTTGTCATTTTTTTATTTACTTGTTTACTTCAGGCATTTATTTTCAGTTATGAAAAATAACGCACTGTGTTTCAATATTATTTGTTTTAACAAATATATTAATTAAAATATTACTTAAGAAAAATTAATTTACTGATAAATGGTATACAAGTATAAAATGATTGTTCCGTTTATATTGCGCAGTAAACCAATCTTTTAAAAGTAGGCCTACAGTAGTACCAGCTGAGGTCCCTAGTTGGTAAAGTCCCAAGTTGTTAAAGTCTTTATATCTTCATGGTAAAGAAAAATTTCTGGGTAATGGTTATACAGTAAATCCATTGTAGATGTTATAAATTTTCCAAGGCTCACAGACATATCCAAGTAGGCATTACACCATAGTTAATTAAATCTTGCTTTAGTAATCTACTTGATTGGTATGCATTTAATCTTTTAATTTGGTGCTTTTGTTACTTCATTCTGTAAAATTGTGTTAAGTTCATCTAGAAGTGAAAAAAAAAATTAAAAATAAAATGAAAAAATAAATATTTACTGTGTTTAAAAAAGGTGGTTTTCTGATTTGTGCAGTAGCCCTTAAAATTCATGAAAAAACTTTCTGAATCATTGGGACCTCTATAACAATGTATAATTGATGGGTTCATTAACAAGGATATACTTTAAAATAACAGATACAGTTAGTTCCGGGATACCTCCCTGGTTAGTTGACCGCTACAAGATTATCAGTATGAAGAGTTCTTTAAAACTTGTTTATACTGAGTATGATTGTATTGTTCATTATTAACTAAATGTTTGTTTTATAAAGTATATATACCACTTCACATTATCTGTTTTTCATAATACACAATTATAGGATCAATAACATTAATCATAGAAGCCTTTGATAAAAGTGAATTATGTTGAATGTGACACAAAATAAAAAAAAATGTTTTGAGACATTGCCAATAAATATTGACATAGTGCAAATATGTATTACTTCACAGTAAGGAAAGTATTGCATTTAAAGAAAAATTTATTATTACTTCAAATTCAAATCGACAAAAAAAATGTTAGGCCAATGTGTTCTAAATTTCGGATCATTGACTTTGGGTTTTTAATGTTCATGGCAACATTAATGGTATAATCCCGATCAATTGAGATGTTATACTGTCTCCATCTGATGTTTGAATTGACCAGGGTGATATAAAAAATATTTATACCTCGTTGCATTATAACTATTTTGAGGGTAATGGTGTATGCAACACATACTCTAGAGGCCCGGGGCCGCATGCTATGGTTACGCAAAATACATACCATACCAACTACCATAAATCCCTGAGTAACCACCGGCCTTGAATAAGTTAATGTTCTTGAACCACTATTTACGAATAAGCACCATTTTTTAATAAGTGCCATATCATTTTTTTTTTGCTAAGCACAGCTCTCTAATAAGCTCTGCCCTATAACAAGTGCCGTGGGAGCAGCTGTCATAGTGGTTGCGAAATCCCAATCCCAATCCCAATCCCAATCCCAATCCCAATCCCAATCCCAATCCCAATCCCAATCCCAATTCCAATCCCAATTCCAATCCCAATTCCAATCCCAATTCCAATCCCAATTCCAATCCCAATTCCAAT
>JAOTQE010090017.1:14819-27013 GCA_025631205.1 Nesometra sesokonis
CCAATCCCAATTCCAATCCCAATTCCAATCCCAATTCCAATCCCAATTCCAATCCCAATTCCAATCCCAATTCCAATCCCAATTCCAATCGAGAGAAACTCACTAATACCAGTTTGCTTGTGCTGCTGGGCAACAAACTTTCCTCGCATTGCTTCAGTCTACCCAGCTGTACGATGTGTAATGGCAAATTGCAGGGAACTAACCTGCGATCATACCCCCGACAGGCAGGGCAACCCTGACAGGTTGAGCTAGGGTGGGGTGGGCGTGTCCCCGGATTTCAATTTGTCAAGCAAAAAAAAACGGGTTTTTGGCATATTTCGTGTGATTTTTAGGCGCTTTTTGTATGGTTGGGAGCTTGTCTGGACCTCGAAAGTACAGTATCCTACAAAGCAGGTTCGTCTGCGACGAAACCTTCAATTTTTCCCCGTGTGGGGAAAGGGTCCCCGAAGGGGAGCTGTAGCACCCCTAGTGTCCGTAGTGAAGGTCAGAGGTCCATGCTTCATGCGAACCTCACAGCACAGTATAATAAAAATATATTTTATTTCTTACAATTATCTCTTTATCAACCTAATAAACGAAATTCATAGAACATGTTTTATTCTACAGTTACAAACAGTGGTATATCAATCTCTTCTCTGTTCTAAACTAAATTCATAGAGCACGTTTTATTCTAGAAACTAAAGATCCCCTGCTTAACCGATAGAATAGGAGTATGGTGACACCGAAAAATGACAACCAAGCCATAATTGATTCTGTTTCGTCCTCATTAAACATTGTCAAGAATAACGTATAACAATGTTATTCTTGACAATGTTCCAATAAAGAAACATGCTGTAGAATCAATTATGGTCCCACAGTTGGCAGTTTTCAGAGTCGCCATAAATTTATGTTTTATTCTATTCTTACAAATACAGTTTAACCTCCCTGTACGGACACCTCTCTTAAACGGACACCTCCCATAACGGACACTAATTCAAAGACCCGTGTTTTTCTCCTATCTAATCAATGCATTTATAGTACCTCTGGTAAGCGGACACATTCCGTATGCGGACGCAGACACTTTTTTCTTAAAATATAGATTTTTTGTGTGTTAATTTATCTCCCATAAGCACACATCCCGGAAAATTGAGTGATTTTTCTGTACAACGAATACAAATTTCTGTACAAAATCGTCTTTACTCTGTAATGGCTGAGAATCATTTTACTGAACTTATCTTAAAAATGATAAACAATATTTAATAAAATATGGAATACGGTGTCTAGGCATTTAAGAGGTCATTTATAATTTTACATCTTTGGCCCTCTATCGGCCAAAATTCTCATAAGCGGATACCTCCCGTAAGCGGACACTTTTCCTGGACCCGAGGGTGTCCGCTTACGAGAGGTTCAACTGTATTTGTATTATTATCTATTACTTTGTTCTCTACCATCTAACCTAAATTCATAAAACATGTTTTATTCTATTGTTACAAACAGTTGTACAGTCAAACTTGCCTAAAGTGGAATCCAAAATAGCATTGAAAAAATTTGAAATTAAGAAAAAATTTGACTTGGAGATTATTAATAAATTAGAAAACTCATTAATCTGGCATGAAAAATAAATTTGACTTAAAAGTAATTCAACTTTAGTCAGTCAACTTAGGCAAGTGGAACTGTGTCTATTTTTTGTTCTCTTTTCTAAACTAAATTCATAGAACATGGTTTATTCTATGTTACAAACAGTTGTATATATGTTTCTATGTTCTCTATTCTAAACTAAATTCATAGTACATGTTTATTCTATTGTTACAAACAGGATTTATCTTCTTCTTAATATCATCCTTTCTTGGAAGTGAAAATAGTCATTAACATATTTTATGTGAAATGACCTTTAGTTTCACTTTTATTAATTTCTTGTACCTTGTATGTGGTATCCTTACTTTAATGTGAATCACATGACAAGTCCTCGTATCTAATATGTGACAATTTCCACAAAATCTAGACCCCCATTTTTAAACAAGTTCTCAAACTCTCAAGTGACCATGTTATGTAATATACCAAGGGAGATTGGATTATGTACTAGTTAATTAGTAATACAATTGTCAAAGAACAAGCCTTACATCAGAACACGATTATACTAAATTTAAATGTTTCTCTTGTTCAACGATCATCTGATGAGCATTCATTCTTAAAGCTTGGTTCAAATCTTTGGAACAACCTTTCAAGCACATGCAATTAACAATCTTTAACTGTCTTCAAAACGTTTCCTTGCTACTTATTTTTACCAGATGGTTGGTCCATGTAAAATGAAATGCCTTGACCTTTGTAAAAGCACTATATAAATGTCAGTGTAGGAAGTTAATTCCTTGATCCAGTTTGAATATATAGTTTCAATGTGCATAATAAATCCATCTTTTCTGTGTTTTTTGTAGTTTATTAAGAACTTTATTTTGATAGTAAATTAAAGGATAACTCCAGAATTAAAATTTCTATGGATAAAGCTATAGAACAATTAGTTGTGACCTAAAAGATAGAATTTTATAAAATTTGGACAACGAGATAATGCCGCAAAACATGTTGCAAAATGAGTCCCAAATCAAAAGAGTGTCTACTACTCAAATTACACAAGTGTTAAAAAATAGGAAAATTAGAGATTTTAAAAGGATTGTGCTTGAAAAACAAAATCACATTACAAATATAAATCTCTTCTGAAAAGGTCAGCCAAATTCACATTAGAAAACGGTCTACCTGCAGAATTCGTTGTTCACAAACCCAGTGACCTCCATAGAAACAATTACATCTAGGACCACCAAACTTATTATCACAAACATGCAATATTTTCCTTTCCTGGGTAAGTCATAACCTGTGACCAAATACCAATCTTGAACTGAACATCTCCATGTTAACACTAGAAACAAAAACTTGATGACACTCCTTATGCATACAGTGTTATAACAAATTTACAATTGAACAGATTACTTCCAGAAAACACAATAAATTGCAGGATTATGTTACTCTATCCTTCGGACTCCATAGACTCTCCTTGTACTTCTTCCTTCAAAATTTGCTAACCTAATGATTCATAGCCTATGTTGGGTGACATGGCTTTTGGTACAGGTACGATACGATAGAGTGGCATTTAGTTTGGTTGGTTTAGCTGGTGGAGATCACTGTGGTGTGTGCTGAACTTGAGCACCACGCCACTCCCCTTGTGTTATCGTCTGGAAAGTTGACGTACAAGTTAATAGCGCATCGTCTTCGGGATGAGACGTTACACCGTTGGTCTTGTGTACAATATGGCTCATGTGCATGTTAAAGAACGCAGTACACTCTTCGAAAAAGAGTAGGGATTGTCTCCCAGTGTATTGCCCAATCACTACCAGAAGGACCCCACTGGTAATAGTCCACTTCAGACGTTCGTGGGCTATCGTAGGTGTTTCACAGATCACCAATGTCTCAAATGTTTTATTATTTCCTGCGTGTAAATACCAACAGTATTTTATGGAAGCCCTGCCTGTTCAGTCCAACTGGACGTGTTCTGTCTGCCTCTCCTCACCATTTGTCTATGTCATTTGCATAACAAACAAAATTTCACTCAACATTATAATACCATCGCAGGTGGACTGACGCTACTCTATAATTAAAAGCCACAATAAAAACAAAATGTCACATTGTAACACAATAATACTGTCTACAATGTCTGTATCTAACAGGCGGTTTGTTTCTTCCAATGTGATAAACATAATATGAGTCGCATCATAGTTGAGATCAAATAATCACTAAATTAGTTCTGAAGTCAAATTTTTTGAAGAATTGAAATTTTTTTAATTAGTTCTGAACATTGAGTAAATCGAATGGAGTCTGGTGTGTAGATGAGACCTACAATCTTTAAAAAAATATATTTTGCATAAATGCAAAGTTCACAGCTCGATTTTAGTACTGTACTAGCTCACTGTACAATGTCTAGAATACACTGTCTGTGCTAGTAAATATTGATTCTTCTGAGCCCACTGGTCTATTGAAATGTTTGAAAATGTCATAAACAAAAAATCACTATTTTGAATAATATGTTCACTTTGACATACATACATCGATGAAAAGATAAAATTAGCAAACCGCACAATCTGTGCAATATTGTAAATTTTTATTCAATTGTGCTGTTGTAACCGTTTCAGTTTTTATGTGATATTGAATGCCTTTGAGGGGGATACCACCAAATATTGTTCGAGCTGTGGCAAAATATTGAACGAGTCGAAGACGAGTTCAATATTTTGCCACATCGAGTAAAATATTTTTCAATACACCCCGAAAATAGGCATTCAATATTATAATTTTACATAGCACCTTGTAAGCACCTATTTGTCAGGGCTTTAGTCCTAGGCCTGCCGCGCCGGTGACCAAGGCCTACTAGTACTAGCTAGTCTACGTCTTCAGATTCAAAATTTCCTTCTCTCACGAAAAACATTAACAGCAACTCTTGTAGGTTTCGTTATCAATTAGTGATTCTTCGTAATCAACAACAGTTAGACAATTGTGCGAATGCCAAATTTTAACAGGTAGTTAAGCCTAGCTACCTCTTGTCCGTTCGCCACTTACTACAGTAGTCAGGTGACGTAATTGGCTAATATCCTACTATGCGTACAGTAGGTGGATACTATATAATATTGAACCGGTCAAAACGGCACAATTGCATAGTATACAAATAATGAATGTTTATGAGTACGATGAACAGAATATTTTATGAGGTGAAAGATGAAATGATCCATTCAACCAAGTAGCCGAGTTGAATGGATCATTTCATCTTTCACCATGAAATATTCTGTCCATCGCACGAATGAAAAAGACGCATTATTTGTTTTATATGACACCTCCTACATGTAAATAGATCCTTGTCATTTGACATTTTATTTAATTTGTCTTTTTGTGTTTGCAGAATCAGCACCGCCGATTAATTTGTCTAAATCCTCGTCTCTCATCAAGTCAAACCCCGTCCCCGCCATGTTTGTTTACAGACCGTGTCAGAGGTTACATAGATCATACACGTGATAGCGCTAGTGTAGTACAAAATTAATACAGTGCAGCTAAGCGCGGCGTGGTCATTGTCGCATATCATGCACGTTACAATATGCGAGCGTACCATACCAAAAAATATTGTACTCAATGTGACAAAATATTGAACTCGTCTTTGACTCGTTTAATATTATTTCACAGCTTGTACAATATTTTTCGGTATCCCTCTCAAAGGCATTCAATAATATATAATTATTAGGTAGATGAATCAGTGCACCATAGTGAATGATTGGGCTATTAAAATACGTTATGGGCTACCGAAAGCTATAATTTATTAGCCCAGTGGGCGAGTCTCAACAGAAAGATAAACTTAGCCCTGAAATTTTTTTTTAAATTTGTTTCAGTCTTATGGTATACACAGTCATGAAGGACATGAGGAAGGAGATGGAGAGGTTGCTATCAAGGCATCTACCGTGGTTTGGAGGGGTACCGTTGCTGTCGGAGGTATCCTGCTTTTCTTCATCTGTGAGAAATTAATGCACTACCGCAAAGGAAGGGAATCAAAAACAAAGAAAGTAAGATACTCAAATTCATGGTGATGATGGTAGTGGTGGTGATGAGGCTTAAAGGGACTTTCACCTCTGTTCAGATTCTGGTTCAATTTTCAATTCTGACAAGGAAATCGGATTCCTATTCTTGCAATGGTGAAGAGGTTTTATATTCACACCTATTCCGATCTGATTTGTGTGAATATAAAACCTCTGAATCATTGAAAAATAGGAATCCAATTCCAGAATCAAAACTTAAACTAGAACTTCAAACAGAGATAACAAATCAAGAATCTTCGCCGCCAATTACAATGGCGAAGGACAACAGCAGGTCAAATCGGGAGAGAATAATCTGTCCCCTTGACGATGGGCTCTCGCGCTTTATACGATCACCAGTGTGAGAGACCAGTTGTGGAAGATTGGGGTACGAAGAACAGGATAAGGTCAATCTCAACTTCCGTCAGTGATTGTAAAATATACATTCTACCTACCTCATGACCCACCTACATTACTCACATGACTGTGCTCGAGTCGCTGCACATTTTCACTAAAAACGTATTTCGAAGGAATTTAACCATGTTTAAAAGCACATGTTTTTTGGCATTATTCAAACACACCCAGGGTTAAACTATTTACATTTAAAAGATAATATGTACATTAATCACATAGAGGACGTTAGCAATCGATATTCTTTCACAGTAGGAACAAAGATATCAAGTCTTTCCAAGTTTACTCAGATAACACAAGGGACTATTGAAGGGAATTTTATAAGAATTAACTCCTCAATCAATTTGGATTAAGTGACTCTATTGAATATTGCAGTATATTGATGGAAGGTGAAAAATCAATATATACAGATCCTGCACTGCAAATTTTCACAACACCTGTCAGAATAATAAAATAAAATTTTATGTGGTGTTCAAATTGCATATGCACAGTACATTGTAGTTTTTAATGTTGAGAACTGTAGTTAGTCAGTGCTGATCTAAGTTAAGTTATGAAGCTTTATGAGGGGCATTTAGCTCAGTTGATTAAACTGGTGGTAAAATCCCTGTGCTCTTTACTGAACCAGAACTGGTATCCGAACAGATGTGAAAGCCCTTTTAAAAATTCCTTTAGAAATATGTTGCTCAAGCAGATTAAAAAATTAAAAAGGTACCAGTCACTATCTTTTCAATAACACAATAATTTTTATTCCATATTTTGGGGGTTCTTTAAGTATTGCTCACTCTGTTAATAACCAACCCAGATTTTTCAAACTTTTGGGTCAGTGGTACTTGGGCGACAAAGTTTTTTCAGTAATTCTGTTTAAATTATTATATCTAATTGTGGGATAAGTCTATGAATTTCTTTACAGTTTATGACATAACTTTATTTTATTATATGTGTACTTCTTTTTGTTTGGGTTAACTTATTATTTAGAAGAAGTGTTGAGATTAGTGAAAGTTTAATTTATAAACCGACCATGGTTATAAATATGTATCAGTATGGCTTTTTTATGCCATATGATGGTAATATTTCAGGATAATTCAGATGATTTAATCCTGTTTTCCTGTTGATCCTTAATCCCAGAAACAGCCATTTGAAACAGCGATTTAGATCGTTAATTTTGAAAAATAACGATTTTTACAACGTTCAACAGGAAAAGGGATCACTCTAAACATTACTCCCGACGTCAACAAAAGTTAACAATTTGAATTGTCAAAGTTAAACCAAGTTCAACTTTGACGATTTGAATCATTAAATTGGGTGCTCACGAGGCAATATTACCCGCGGCAAGAACTTATATGATTTGGGCCTAGAAATAAATCACACATTTTGTTTATTTATTAATTTTTTGGGAATTGTAACTTACTTTAGATCATAAAATATACAATTATCTAACTAAATATAAAAAAGTGTAGTCGGAAAGTTCTTTAAATTTGTTTTATGACAATTTTAATTGTTCGCGAAGTTACACAAATTTCGTTGCACACAGTGTAGTAAATAATGGAAATTTAGCGGTCCAGCGTGTTTTGAATTTTAATCATTAATTTTTCAACTTATTGATAACGATTGAAAATGCTGTTTCAGATTGGCGTTTTTCAATAACGATCGACAGGAAAACAGGCTTAAGGGTGATGAGTAATATTATCCTGATTACAATCAACATAGTAATGATGATAATAATGCTTCATCATTATTGCTTTCAATTAACAATTAAGATATGGCCTACAAAAACTGCCCTTTGGAACCAAATGTACAGATGGAAACAGTAATTATTAATTATCTGCTATGATGGTTTGTATTTTTTTAAACCCTGTGTATCTGATAGTTAATAAACATCCATGCAAACATCCCAGAACTGTCAAGGACTACCTGTACTAGTAAGTGGGAAAATGGGGATTTCCAAAACCAGATCCAACCTATAGTGTAAACTTAGTTTAGATGATTGAAACAGAGTTATTTAATGATAGTAAAAAAGGGGAATTTTCATTTATAAGTGTTCTGAGAAATGCATATTTGGACTAGAAGAAATCTGCAAAAATATTTACATTTTATTTAATTTTAAGTTTTATCTTCGGAGGCTAGATGCAGTGCCTATTGTTACACCAGTCGTAATCTCAATCCTGTTGAGTATTTTACGCCACTCTAAGCGCATGCGCAGTAGAATTATTTTGGACATTGCCAAATTCACAAAACAATCGCGAAACCATGTAGCCTAGGCCTAGCCTATATAATACTAAACTTACGCCGTGCAATTGCAAATGGTCAGTTTTGGCGTTTTCAGGCATGGCCGTCTATAACAAGGAAGGATTTTGAAAAAACAATTTACACGATAAAGGTATCATTTACACTACCGTATTAGTTATGTAAATTTGGCCATTATTTTGGCTCTCATTAGTTTGCAGTGAGCCTCAAGCTGCTGTCTGTTGATATTCACACCTCAGCTTGCTACCTATCGCCCTGTACAGTGGTACGGTGTTCCTGCTTAACTAAGGATAGCCCAAACAATGGCTAATGACCATACATTTATCGCGCAAATTGTTATTGTTTTCGCAATCCATCCTTGTTATGGACAGCCACGCCCGAATCCACTGAAACTGACCATTTGCAATTGCACCGCGTGAGCCTAGGCTACACGGTCGTGATGGTTTTGTAAATTTGGCAATGTCGAAAATAAACCTACTCCATATATATGCATACATTTTAGGGTGGCGTAAGAATAGCCTACAGGATTGAGATTACCACTGGTGTAACAATAGCCACTGTGTAGAGTTAAACTATTTACATGTAAAAGATAATATGTACATTAATCACATAGAGGATGTTAGCAATCGATATTCTATCACGGTAGGACAAAGATATCAAGTCTTCCAGGTTTACTCAAATAACATAAGGGACTATTGAAGGGAATTTTATAACAATTAACTCCTCAATAATTCAGTTTAAATTGGGATGAAGTGACACTATTGAATGTTGCAGTATATTGATGAAATGAAAAAGTTCACAAAATCTGACAGAAAGAGAAAATACAATTTTGGAGTGTTCAAATGGCATATGCACAGTACACTGTGTTTTTTTAGGTTGAGAACTATTCAGTATTGTTGAGTGATGAAAGTTTAAGGATGAGTGGCATTTACCTCAGTTGGTTTAAAATTGGTGGTAATCCCTGTACTCTGCACTGAACCAGAACTGGAATCTAAACACATGTGAAAGCCCTTTTAAGAAAAATCCTTTAAAAATATGTTGCCCAAGCAGAGAATTTAAAAAGGTATCGCAGTCACTATATTTTCAATAACACAACCTTTTTACAGTATTTTCTATTCTGGGATTAATTAAAGCATTTCTTATTCCAGGAATAATTTTATGTATTTTCATTTTCTGAATAAGTTTTTTATTAAAAATTATAAAATTTGAAAATAAAAAAAGGCCGACCCTGATTTTTCAAACTTCTGGGTCGGAGAGGCTTGGGTGACAAAGTTTTTTCCATACTTAAATTTTGTTTACAACGTACATGAAATGGTTATTAAAAATCTGTAAAAACGCGTATGTTGTTTACTTGTACAAACTAAATATGAATATACAATTATATGAAAGATAACGCCATATTTTATTAAAATAGCGAATATTTATAATTATTCATAAAACCGAAAAAACTTCGCGACAACATTCCAAATTTCTATTTACACGACCGATGGTTTTCAAATTCTGAGACAAGAGGTGCACGTAGTTCAGTTAAAACAAACCGTCCTACCTCGCGAGTGAGAAACTTTTCATCCAGTCCTAAATTTTAATGTTTCTTTCGTTATTTGGTAGGCCAAATGTCACTAGCCCTTAAACATTCTACAGCAATTGAGCAACGCCAGCCGGCCAGGTCCGGGAGGGCTTTTTTCCCTAGGCCTGTGTGTTGTTGTCGATCCGATCCATTCTTACACCTACGAGGGTTCGTTTTACTGCTTGAATTCGAGCAAACATATTTTGTATACCGTTGGAAATTATTATTATAAATATCGTAATCCTTCGACAGGTCAGACACGGTAAAAATATGTATTAATTACTCAAGTAATCAAAGTAACTGAATAGCCTAGGCCTAGTAGGCTTAAGTAAAATGTCGTCGCGACATTATTTGTGGACTTGATGCACACATCGGGTCTCTAGAATGGAGCGATGGTTGCCGTGCTATGACAAAATTTATAGGAAATCGTCGTTAATATTTAATTTTCAAATCCTTGTAAATTAGATTTATGAGCGTAAATATGGTTTTTTCTTAAAAAATTCATTATACATTTTGACAACTGCACATTCAGTTTTGAGTGAAAAAAAAAGTTAATAGCAAAAAACTCAATGTTGGCCATTGCAGAGATGGAGATCTATTCGCAAGTGACGTCACTTGTGAATTTTTTAGTTTTCACACGTGCCCCACCTGGCCCCTCGAGGGCAATCAAACTTAAGCACAATCCTTCTGAAATCGCCCAATAACGTAAACAGTAATTTTAATATAAAACAAATCTCAAACCCATTTCATGTCCGTTTTAAATTCTTATATCTAATTTTGGGATAATTCTATGAATTGTTGACATAACTTTATATGCAGTTACTGTACTATATATTTCTTTTTTTTGGAATAACTTATTATTTAGCCAAGAAGTGTTGAGATTAGTTAAAGTGACCATGATTTTAAATGTTTTTATGGGTCATTATGGCTTCAGCATTGTAACATTTTTTTCAGTCCAGATGATGATAATTTGTTGGGATAATTCAGATGATTCAGGAAGATGAGTATTATTATCCTGATTACAATCACCGTAATGATGATAATAATGTTTTATTAACATTGAAGATAAGGCCAACAAAAACTGCCCTTTGGAACCAATTGTACAGATGGAAAAAAAATTGTAACTTGATTTAATAATTATCAGCTATGATGGTTTTTAATTATTTAAACCTTGTGTATCTGATAGTTAATAAACATCTATCAAGGACTAGTAGTAAGTGGGAATATGGGGATTTCCAAAATCTGCTGAAACCTACACAGTAGTAAACTTGGTTTAGATGGTGAAAACAGAGATATTTAATGATAGAAAAAAAGGGAATTTCCATTTATAAGTGTTATGAGAAATGCAAATTTGGACAAGAAGGCATTGGCAAAAATATTTACTTCATTTAATATTATCAAGTTTAATCACTTGAGGATAAAGTTAAACTTTTTCATTTAAAAAAAAAGATAATATGTACATTAATCTCATAGAGGATGTTAGCAATCGATAGTCTATCACAGTAGGACAAATATATCAAGACTTCCAGGTTTATTCAAATAACACAAGGGACTATTAAAGGGAATTTTATAACAATTAACTCGTCAATCATTCAGTTTCAGTTGACATTAAGTGACTTCTTTCAAATATTGATGGAAGGTGAAAAATATCCAAATTGTGTACTGCACTGCAAATGTTAACATCTGACAGAATGATCAAATACAATTTTATGTGGTGTTCAAATGGCATAATGCACAATAAACTAGTTTCTTAGGTTAAAAACTGTAGTTATTCAGTACTATTCTAAGTTGAATGATGGTTTAAGGATGAGGGGCTGATCCAGGATTGTGATTTTTTTTTTGGGTGGTGGGGGGGGGGGGAGCTTAAATCCCAATTTTGGTTTTGACAAACAAGAAAAAAAGGCATACAGTAATACATCTGGCCTATGCCTCTAGGGGCCCGTTCGAGCGAGAATCGGAAAAAGAAACATAGGGTAAAAATCTGATTTTTATTGACGGGTGGTATATCCGTTCGCGCAAAACTTTAAATTCTAAATACACCGAATGACTAGCAAAAAAGCTAATTATACAGGCGATGTTGATTCTAATTATTCTATTTGTTTTCCAAAAGCCGTCCTACGAATCCAAAGAACTTTACTATACACTATTGTAAATGTTTTTACTGTACTGTACTAGATTTTATAAAATGGTAAATTTATATCAAATAGCAAGAGAAGGCACTTATCGCCGCAGGTTTACTGGAGCAACCTTATGCACTATGGTCTCTAACGATCTCCAATGCCCATGCTCCTACAAATAAAAGGTTTCAGTGTATTGAAATTAATATGAATACGAAAAAACTGCACAACTCTCCATAAATAAATAACCCCGCAAAAATATTTTTGGGTCAGATCTGGGGG
>JAOTQE010090018.1:0-14820 GCA_025631205.1 Nesometra sesokonis
GCTATTGCGATTGATCAATTTTGAAAAATCGTGCTCTGTCGTAGCAAAAATCGTGAATGTGGGAAGGGGGCATTATGGATGAAGGAGCGCACTCCCAAACCTGTGCGCAATTCAACAGTAGCTCTGTATACTTTAAAATAATTGTATGGGTAGGAACACTTGCTGTCAATATCAGGGCATCAGTAAGCACAAGAGTACACTTCCGAGCCTGTGCGCAATTTAAAAGTAACTATGTATACTTTCAAATTCATATTTGTTTATTTTGGTTGTTAAAACATATTGTTAAATGGACTAGGACGAGGAAAATATGCCAAAAAAATATCACTACCGTAGTAGATTGTTGAATAATTATATCATTTGCCATTATTTTAATGACATCATTGACTGAATAATGATTGTAAAAAAGGATGTTTGTAAAGTTTGTAATTAATAATTGATTTCAGGTGAGGGTGCTCAATGGTATAATATAGGAGCACCGGTGAACGTGGATGATAACTTTGCATTGGCGTGGGTTATGTGCATGCTATTGTCAGATGCTGTCTTATATGGACTTATCACTTGGTATATTGATGCCGTGTTTCCAGGAGACTTTGGAATTCCTCGACCTTGGTACTTCCCTGTCACGGTACGTTATGACAATGACAGTGATGATAAAGTATTTAGTTTTACTTGGTATATTGATGCGTTATGTTACGTCACGTTTCGTAACGTTATGTTACGGTACGTTATGACAATGACAGGGATGATGAAGTATTTAGTTTTACTTGGTATATTGATGCGTTATGTTACGCTACGTTACTTTACGTTTTGTTACGGTACGTTATGACAATGACAGTAGATGATGAAGTATTTAGTTTCAATGACAATGATGATGACAAGTTAGTACAAAGGTTATAAAAGTGACGTCACACATATAACAACAAAGACTATTTTTTTGGCAGTGACGAGAATGAGAAGAAGGATGAAGACATTAATGGTGATGGTGAAGATGCTAATGATGATGATGATGATGATGATGATGATGGTGATTATGATGATTAACAAAATTATGGTAATGATGAAGACAACAATACACTATTGATATTTTTTTAATGTAATTACAGAAATCGTACTGGTGTGGCATGCCGACGGCTGTACATGCAGAACACAGTAACCACCCACTTGGTCCAAAGGTTTACAAGAACGAGATGTTGTTTGAGGCAGACCCAGTTGGTCTTAACCCTGGAATACAGTTCAGAAAACTTAAAAAGGTCATTTTAATAATGTACTCTAATTATTTATAATGTATTTAGTTAATTCCATTGCCCCATAAATCAACAATTATTCGTATCCTTATATAAGAGACTTAACTATCATAATTGCATCTTATAGGTATTTGATAAAAAGATTGCAGTTAACGAAATATCCATGGATATGTATGAAGGGCAGATAACTGTTCTCCTTGGCCATAATGGTGCAGGAAAGACAACGACAATGTCAATGTTAGTTGGACTTATCCAGCCGTCTGGAGGAAGGGCATATGTCAATGGGTATGATGTCAAAAGAGAGATTGAAGGTGTTCGTACAAGCCTCGGGCTCTGCCCACAACACGACGTACTGTTTGATGATTTAACCGTTAAAGAACATCTGGAATTTTTTGCAAAGGTAAATCATTAATTTGTCATTTACAATAATGATGCTGTACAAATTTACAACAAAAATTGCTTTATATTTCTCTAAAAGGTCACGAAATTCTAAGATGTATTTACCCGACTAAGCGACTGATAAACGGATTAAAAGTATGACTAACAGATATTACTGATAAACTGAAACAGACTTTTCCATCGTTAAAAACATAGGT
This sequence comes from Nesometra sesokonis, assembly GCA_025631205.1. Taxonomy (NCBI): domain Eukaryota; kingdom Metazoa; phylum Echinodermata; class Crinoidea; order Comatulida; family Antedonidae; genus Nesometra; species Nesometra sesokonis. The sequence continues at coordinate 1,841 of JAOTQE010090018.1, forward strand.
CGTATTACTGGGGTTTCGCAAGTTCACGAATACGAAAACGGATACATCATAAATTATTGTAACGTTTAAATACAACACCTTGAATATCTTTCACATTCGGCCAGTATTTTAGAACAACCATACTTTAGAAAATGTAAGTGTAACGTATCCGTTTTCGTTAATTTGCAAAACCTCGCTATTAAATAATGAAAACCGATCACAAAATGTACGAAATGACCAAATGACACATTTAAGAAGAGTGCTCTCGACAAGGCTGACAAGTACATAGACGAAACCTAATTGCTACGATACTAACATCGATATGTTAAATGTTTAGTTAAAAGGACTGAAAGATCCCGTTGAGGTACAAAGTGAAGTCGATCATTATATCGAAGCTACTGGTTTATCAGATAAAATGAACCAATTGTCAAAGTCGTTGTCTGGAGGTATGAAGAGAAAGCTATCAGTCGGTATCGCTCTTATTGGAAACTCTAAGGTAAGATGTAAATTCAGCAATATTCTAAACTTGGTTGTCTTCTATGTATTTTATCTTACTGGAAACTCTAAGGTAATTTAGAGCTTTAGTAATAATCAATCACTACCTTAATACATTGGGTTTTCGATGCTCCCGTATTGTATAATCAATGTGATATATGCAGAATGGTAACAGTGCATAATAATCGTAGCTAATACAGTTGTGCACCCCTTAAATACACAGCGAACCACCGGGCTGATATCTGTTATTTATTTAGGCTGAAAGAGTGTCAAAGTTGTATTTTTTACATCTTAATTGTCATCTTATAAATAAACACAAAACTCTATAAAATTAGTTTTTTGCGCAAGAAATCAATCACAATATTTGGAAACAAGGACTAAAAAGACTTGGATGGCGCATCACAACAGCTTCGAGATTACAATACCAGTTAATACTCACTCTATTAAAAAATTAAAAAAATTAAATTGTCATTTACAACTTTCTTCCCCATTCTGTATATTGTAATGCTAGATAAGCCAACATCTGGTATGGGCAAAGATGCAAGGTTGTGTAAATGATCCTTAATACCTTTCCTTTAAAGATTGTAATGCTAGACGAGCCAACATCTGGTATGGACCCAGATGCAAGGCTGTTTAAATGATCATTGACACCTTTCCTTTAAAGGTTGTAATGCTAGACGAGCCAACATCTGGTATGGACCCAGATGCAAGACTGTTTAAATGATCCTTGATACCTTTCCTTCAATATGTTGTAATGCTAGACAAGCCAACATCTGGCAAAGATCCAGATGCAAGACTGTTTAAATGATCATTGATACCTTTCCTTCAATAGGTTGTAATGCTAGACGAGCCAACATCTGGTATGGACCCAGATGCAAGACGGTTTACCTGGGATCTATTGCAGCATCACAGAGAAGGACGCACAATACTGCTGACGACACACTTCATGGATGAAGCTGATCTCCTAGGTGACAGGATTGCCATCATGTCAACTGGAGAGCTCCAATGCTGTGGTTCCTCATTATTTTTGAAAAAGAAATACGGTACTGTATTCAAGTAAAATTCTATATTGACTAAATGATCCCCTATATAACAAGAACCACGTATGCACGTATACCGATTGGATATGTGCCTTTATGGAGCACATAAAACAAAATAATGTAACAAAAACCACGTATGCACGTATACTGATTGGATATGTGCCTTTATGGAGCACATAAAACAAAACTAATGTACATATCTCCTGTACCAAGTTTCTGTAAAAGAGAACGAAAGGTAAAAACATAACAAAGATTTTATTTAAATATACTTAACTATTCCAATAAGTTTTAAGTCTCTTAAAGATTTTAAAGAAGTAACAAATAGAGAGAGAGAGCATTCCAAATATTAGGACCATCAACCACGAAGGAATATTTCCCAGAATATTCTAGTCTACATCCTGTAAATCATAGTGGAAACATGAAAGACGTAAGGGCTCGTGAGCAGGTAGTGGGGGATGAAAAATAAGGGCTCGCGAGCAGGTAGTAAAGGAATGATAACTAAAAGGCTAGTGATTAGCAGGTAGTGGAGGAATGAGAAACAGAGGATTTTGAGCAGGAATGAGATGCAAAGGCTCATGAACAGGTTGTGGGGGAATGAGAAATCAGGGCTTGCGAGCAGGTAGTGAAGGAATGAGAAATACGGGCTTGCGAGCGGGAGTGAAAGAATGAGAATTAAGGGCTTGTGAGCAGGTAGTGGAGGAATGAGAAATAAGAGTTCTTGAGCGGGTAGTGTGGAGAGCTGTAAGAGCTTGTGAGCGGGTAATGGATAGATCTAGACCAAGAACTGATGAGCAGGTAGTGGAATGATGCTGTTTAAATAATTGCAGGTGTTGGATATCATATGGTAATTGTGAAAGAACCAGTATGTGATGTACAGCATATAAGAAACATCATCCAGACCTTTGTTCCGGATGCAGAATTGGAGAGCAATGTCGGATCAGAGGTTTCATTTATTCTGCCAAGCGAATCATCAGGACAATTTGAGAATCTTTTTGAAGAGTTGGAGAGTAAAAAGACTACCTTAGGAATTGCAAGTTATGGAGCATCTGTGACAACTATGGAGGAGGTATTCCTAAAGTAAGTAACTTAAGCTTGACTAAGTAGGCATTGAGTCTTTTAAGGGACTTGCAAGTTATAGAAATCAGAAGAAAATAGAAACAGGACAAAGTCTTTATTTAAAGATACTTAATAGTCCATAAGGATAAGTTTAAAGTCTCTGTTTAATGATATTGACACAGGCAGATTCTCTAACATGAGGGGAAAGAACATTTCAAAGACTATGACTAGTAACCATGCAGAAATGTTCTTCGCAAGATTTTAGCCACCATCCTTGTATAGAGGGTGTAGTGGAAGAATGAGACGGTAGTGATCATGAGTGGTAATGGACATATTGTTATAAATAAGAATGGCACGTTATAGATATTCTGTCACACTATGGAGGAGGTCTTTCTAAAGCAAACAATCGAAGCTTATAGACTGGGTAGAAGGCTATGTAGTAATGCAGTAAAGTAATAAATAAATTTTTTTCTCCTTGACATTAAAGGCAGAAATTCTTATAAAGTAAGTGAGTTATGCATAAATAGTATGATCATTATGGCCCATTGAAAACAGTAGGAGATTTTCTGCATGTGTACTGCCCAATCAGCACCAGAAGGAACACATTGGAAAGAGTAGTTGACTGCCTACTGGTGTTCTGCACAATCACCAACAAAAGGAACACATTGGAAAGACTAGTTGACTGCCTACTGGTGTCCTGCACAATCACAACCAGAAGGATAGCATTGGAAAGAGTATTTGATTACCTACTGGTGTCAACCACCACCAGAAGGAACACATTGGAAAGAGTTGGAGATTATCTACAGGTGTACTGTCCAATCACCACCAGAAGGAACACATTGGAAAGAATAGTTGATTGCCTACTGGTGTCAACCACCACCAGAAGGACCCACTGAAAACATAACACCACATAAATCAAGCTACTTACAACATACAATAGAGAATTACATAATATACATAATATGTATATATGTTAAAGCAAGTACGTTCCATTTTGTTATTAACTTTACATTTGATCTTTCAGAGCTGGTGAAACTATTGATGACACCTTAAAAGAAAAACTTCAAAATCTTGGTTCACCTGTGAAATCAAATGGTGTGTCAAATGGAGATATGTTGGTCATGGAAATAAAAGATGAAAGTTGTAAAGAAAATGGAAATAAGGGCCACATTACAGAAAGCAGTCTTATCCAACCAACTTACGGAACAATTGCTGAAAATGGAGAATTAAACACATTTGAAGATACACAAATTGAAACAATGGAATCTACTGGTAAATAATATTAGACCAACTACTAAATGTTATAGAATTACTGGTAAATATTCTTTATAATTTTAAATTGTATAACCCAGAGTGGCATTGAAACAAATTCGATTTAGAATTGTTAATTCATCAATGTGTGTAACATGGAAAATAACTTCGACTTAGAAATAATTCGACTTAGGCAAAGTCGACTTAGGTAAGTTTAACCGTATATACATTTAAATCACAATATTTGACCTATAATCAATAACAATGGTGCAGAAAAAACAATTATCACAATGGAAAACTCTAAAAGTGATCAATACAGTTGTTTATGCTGTATGTGTATGAACTTATTATTGGTATTATTTTAATTTTTAGAAAACTTGTTCGGAGATGTGTATGACTCGAAAGAGCAGAACACTGGGATAACACTTTACAGCCAACAATTCTACGCCATGTTTATCAAGCACGTTGTTCACTCTTATCGTAATCTATTGGTAGGATTGATTCAGCTTTCAATCCCATTAGTCTTTGCAGCCCTTGCAATTATCATCATCAAGACAATACCAGCAATTGAAGATTCACCGGCCTTGGATATATCAGTTGACAGGTACAAGTCTACGATCGTGACACAAGCATCAAGTGGCAACTACACATCTAACACATTATCAGAAATGCTCAATAGTTGCTACGGATATCAATTTATTAACAAAGAAAGCAGTGAATTTATAGACATCAATACACTAGACATGCCTCAAGATGTTAGATCGTACCTGTTGGAAAAACAAAAAGAAGAGCAACCTATATTTGACAGGAATAATCTGATAGCTGCGGAGTTCCTTCCAGATGGCGATGAAGGCGTACACGCCAGAGCCTTCTTTAACAACCAACCACTACATGTTCCACCATTAGCTTTAAATGCAATTGATAATGCATTTATAAAGTGTATAGCAAATGAAAGTTACCACATCGCAGTCATGAACTATCCCCTACCAAGAGATTTAGAAAGACAAGCTGCTGACCAATCAAATTCATTTGGGACTGGATATGCAGTTGCCTTTGCCATTTCTTTTGGAATGGCATTCCTTTCTGGTAGCTTCTCTGTATTTCTTATTAAAGAACATTCTGTGAAATCAAAACATCTTCAGTTTGTCAGTGGTGTACGACTCTCCAACTTCTGGTTTTCTGCCTACCTTTGGGATCTGATTAACTACATGGTCCCTTGTATATGCATCTGCATATTGTTTGTTGCTTGTAGCATCGATGCATATGTAGAGGATGGACATATTTGGGAAATTCTTCTCTTACTCTATCTTCATGGTTGGGCCGTCATTCCAGTAACATACCTGTTGTCATTTATATTCGAAGTTCCCGCAACTGGATATGTTCGTATTGTTATTCTCAATCTTGTCTTTGGTCTCTTGCCTTATTTCGTTATAAACTTCTTGAATTTTGAGGCATTTGATTTTGAAAATGCAGCAAGGATTTGTGACTGGATCTTCATGCTGTCGCCACCTTACTGCCTAGCTAGAGGGTTTGACATCTTTTATAACAACTACCAAATAGAGACGATCTGTAGTTCCCTTGGTGATATAAGTAGAGTATTCTGTGAGAGTGAAGGTAAGCTTTACTCTATTTTAATGCTAATCCTGAGTACTGTATTTCACTTTCTCGGTATCTTAAAAATGCCATAATCCAACAACATTAATAATAACATTGAAATCATGAGGACCACAGAATTACCAAACACATTATACACCTAATCAACTATGTTTCCTTAGAATTAAATAAATAATTGGTTCTTTAATGCACTGAATTTTAGCAAGTCAGATTTATTTCAAAAGTATGTATTATTATGTTTTTGAAATGTAGCATTGTACACAAACTACACCTTAGACATTTGTATGAAAAGTTGCAAAATTTATAAAGTTAAATACAACAGTAAAAGAGAATTACCAAAAAGAACATGTCAAGATGTGACCTTACGTAAGTAACAGCAGAAGACTTAATAGTATAGTTTAATAAAGTAACTGCAATAGACTTAATAGTAAAATATTACTGCAGTAGACTTAACAGTAATATATTACTGCGAATATGGTCCCTTACTAGCATTTATGTTTAAATTGACCAAGAAAAGTTGTTTTACTACGATTTATGTTTAAATTCTATCTAACCGTTTGTTTCAGATGTAGTTTACCAGGAGAATTACATAGCTTGGGCTGAGGGCGGTATTGGACGTTACCTGACGTTCTTAGCATGGGAAGGGATTGTTTATTTAGGACTTGTATTCATGATTGATACCAAAGTTATACGTAAACTGTGTTACTCCATAAAATCAAAGCAAAGTAAACACAAGGAACTCATTAAGGATTCATCGGCAGTTAAGGTATGAAATAGAAGTCACTTAACATTCATGGCCTTTGTTGTGATTCTGATGGTTCTGATTCTATTCTGGTGTCATTTGTAAAGTCCTCGGGTGAAATGTTAAAGACCAGGGGCTTGTGAATCGCATGGCATCTCAAACGATGGTAATGAAGATGAGTTGTTGTAGATTTAATGCATCTTAATTTAAATTGTTATATAAGACACTTCCCTCTGTTTTAAGTATGGTAGTCTTTCCCCATTCCAGTGTTGTTGGTCCCTTTGACAATAGTTTGAAGGACATGCATCGCATTTTTTTCAAAAGGAAATTTGTACTGCGTAAGTCACCTTCATCTATATACTACCTATCTAGATTTACTTCCACACCAAGTCGTCCTCTTGAACCCAAACCTATACCTACCAACTCTCACGCATTATGCGTGAGTCTCACGCATTGGAGTCTATTTTTGACGTCTCACGCATAAATTAAATTATCTCACGCATTGGCAGAATTTTACTCATAAATATTCATTTCAATAGGCATGAGACACATTTAGAGCAAAATACGGTAAAAAGGTCTTCAAAACAGTGTCAGAAACGGCTAAAAAATGGTCAGATGAATTATTTTTTTTGCCTGTCAGATCGAAATGGGAGAGAGAATCAAGCACAGCACTGGCGGGTTTGTCTCACGCATTGGAGCCAAAAAAGTTGGCAGGTATACAGACCAGGACCAGCTAAAACAAACACCCCCTGAGAAAGCCTTTGTTCTAACTGTATGACATTATTTTTTTCTATAACTTTTTTGCACTTGTGTATTATTGAATAATTGTGGTTATTTCATTTAATCTAGGAAGATGAAGATGTTGCCACAGAGCGTCAACGGATCTCCATAACACCCTTGACTAACCTTAATCAATCGGATGCACTCATTATCAAAGATCTCAGGAAAATATACACACTGAGGGGTGCAAAGGGTCTGGTTGCTGTCAATGACATTAGTGTTGGCATACCTCTTGGAGAATGTTTTGGACTTCTTGGTAAGGCAATATATAATGGTGTTGGGGTATCTCTTAGAAATTGCTTGGACTTCTTGGTAAGGCACTAGAGGTTGCTGTCAATGACATAGTCTTGGTGTACCTCTTGGAGCATTTGTTTGACTTTTAGGTAAGGCACCATATAAGGGTTCCGGCTCTGTCAATGATAATAGTGTTGGAGAATGTTTTGTACTTCTAGATAAGGCACTAGAGTCTTGTTGCTGTCAATAATGTTTGGATACCTCTTGGGAATGCTTTGGCTTCTGGGTATAAGCCACTATTATAACGGTTGCTATCACTAACATTAGTGTTTGCGTGCCTCTCGGATTATGTTTTGGACTTCTAGGTAAGGCACTAGGGTCAGGTTGATGTCAATGGTATACTTCTTAGAGAAAGCTTTGTACTTCTGGATAATGCTGTCTGGTTCTTGTTAATAATATTAGTGATGTGATATCTCTTGGGGATGATTTTGACTTCTTAGTTAAACAATATTTTATGGTCTGGTTGTTAATGATCTCATGTTGGGAAGTCTTTTGACTTCTGGATAAGGGTCTATGCATTATAATGGTCTGGTTGCTGTCAATGATATTAGTGTTCGTGTATCACTTGGAGAATACATTACACTTCTGTATAATGCTGTCAATGAAATTAGTGTTGATGTATCTCTTGGGATGCTTTGGGCTTCTTGGTAATATATTGTATAAGCAAGACAATTCAACTGTTGAATGAGCAAAGCAATTCAACTGTTGGATTGCCTTGATATAAGTGGCATGGTACTTATTAGATTGTCATATTTTTGTAACAAAAATATATAAATAATAAAAAGATACACAGAAAGAAAAGAACAGACTCCTAATCAAATCCAACCTACTGACCAATCAGTCTAATCTCAATGTGACAATAGAACTTTCAGTTATTGTGAGAATAGCAAATTAAAAAAATGAGAATGCATCCCAAACTAATACCATTCTTTATTCTAGTAGTAGGTCTTATCATACGTAGCTCAAGAAAATAAAAAGTTATACCAGCAACTAAAGTTTGCACATGTTAACCAAATCAAATTTAACAATGTTCTATGGGATGCTCTCTTACTAGGTGTCAACGGAGCTGGCAAGACAACTACATTTAAGATGTTAACTGGTGACACAACAATCTCTGCCGGTAATGCCTTCCTGGATGGATACGACGTAAAGTCAAATATTAAAAAGGTAAAATTAAATAAATTGAGGTCAAAGATCAAGGAGCCTAGCCATCGGCCATCGGGTTTCCTGGCCATTGGCCCCGGCTGTTGGGCCCCTGGCCGTCGGACCCCCTGGCCGTCGGGCCTGGCCGTCATGCTTGCTAGTTGGGCGCAGCCGCCAGGCCCGACCATCGGGCCCGGCCGTGGGGCCCGGCCATCGGGCCCAGGCCTTAGGCCCCCGGTCGTCGGGCCCCTGTTAGGCCCCGGATGATGGCCCGCCCCAGCCGTTAGGCCACCAGCAGTTAGGTCACCCAGCTGTCAGGTCCCCTGGCTGTTGGGCCCGGGCCCAGCTGTTGGTCATCGGGTACCCCAGCCATCTGGCCCCTGCCCATTGGTCCCCAGGCCATCGAGCTCCTGGCCATTGGGCCCCCGGCCATCGGGCCCCCAGCCGTCAGCCGTTGGGTTCTCTGGCCGTCGGGCCCCTGGCCAACAGGCCTCTGGCCATCGGGCCCCCGGCCATCAGGCCCCCTGGCCGTCGGACCCCGGCCATTGCACCCCCGGCTGTCAGGTCCCCTGGCTGTCGAGGCAAATCGTTGGCCCCGGCCATCGGGCCTCCGGTCGTAGGGCCCCGGCCATGGGGCCCCTGGCCATCGGGCACCTTGCAGTCGGGTTCCTCGGTCATCAGGCCCCATGGCCGTTGGATCCCCGGCCATCGGACCCCGGCTGTCGGGCCCCTGTCCGTCGGGCCCAGTCGTTGGGCCCGGCTGTCGGGCCTGGCCGTCGAGCCTGGCCGTCGAGCCCGTCCATTGGCGGGGCTGGCCACCATACAGGTATTGTCACTCAACATACTCTCTATATCAACATTAGGTGTAACTAAACAATTCTAAGATTATACCTACGTAGTAAGCCATCGAGATAACAAGTATGATTGGTATAAATGACCTTGACTTTGTAGTATCGTGAACGTGTGCATCACCTACCAAAACTTGATTTTATGGTGCTCTAAAAAAAACTTGATTATTTCGATTACAAACATTTAGGCCCAATTTAAAAAATGTTATGGTCTTACACAGTAGTATAAGCACAAATTCATTTTGTTTAATATTTGTGGGTGAACAGGTAATTTTTGTTTTTACATTTGTGAGCATTATCACATTTGTGTTTTGTTTTTTACATTTGTGGTTGTTATTTTCACATTTGTGGGTGATGTTTTTCACAAATTTTGTGGGCGTTTTTACATTTGTGGGTTCAACAGGCCCCCAGCCATCGGTCCCTGGCCGTCGGGCCCCTGCCCATTGGACTCACTATCGAGACCCTGGCCATCGGGCCAGTCGTCGGGCCCGGCCGTTGGTGGAGCTAGCAAGATGATTACATTTAAAATGTTAAATGTTGACACAACCTCTGCCGGTAATGGCTTTGTTTTTTGGTTGCATAACACATTTATTCGACCAATGTAATCAATATATAAAATACATTATTTACGAAATAACAAGTAAAGTCGGGGTCATCTCTAGAAGTGGGAACTTGTCACGAGATGACCCTAAGTATAAATAATAATACAAATACATACATAATTATGAATTATAAAATAACAGAAAAAACAGACAAAAAAAGCTACTTACTATACAAAGAAATATAGTGCTTCTTAATTTTCTTACGAAATTCAGATAGAGATATACTATTTTTTAATTGGCTATTAATTACGTTCCATAAGCGTGGCCCAGAGACGGATATAAAGTGTTCAGAAGTTTTAAGTTTGACTAAAGGGATGTTAAGTAAGCGAGGGTTTGTTATGTTTCGTAGATTGTAGTTATGATAAGTATGTTTGTGTGAAAAAAGAATGGACATTGTTGGAGGAAGTATGTTAAGAAAAAATTGAAAAATAAAAGAAGCGACTTGCGTTTTGTGTAAATCATATAGGTTAAGAATATTTATTTTTAATAATAATATTTTAAATTTTCCGGGGCCTTCGGCCCCTCGACCCCAATCAGGGGCCCTCACCGGCACCCCTGGCCCGCAGTCAAAATTGCTCGCTTCGCTCGAAAGTCCGAACTTTGAAACCATGACAGGCTGATCTGAAAAACTGAACATTTTGATGGGCTCTAATGAGGCTTTTAGCATATAAAATAACGCACAATTTCCCTTGACCCCAACTGGGGGCCCTTGGCGGCCCCCTGGCCCCAGCCAAAAATGTTTGCTTCGCTTGCAAGTCCGAACTTCGAAACCAAGACAGGTTGAGACATTTTGATGGGCTCAAATGTGGCTTTATTAATATAAAATAACGCAAAATTTTCCGAAGCCCTCGACCCCGACCTGGGGCCTCGGCGGCCACCTGGCCACAGCCAAAATTGGTCGCTTCGCTCGAAAGTCCAAACTTTCAAACCATGACTGGCTGATCTGAAAAACGGGACAATTTGATGGACGCTTTTAGCGTTAACAAAATTTTCCGGGACCTTCGGCCCTCGACCCAAATCGGGACCCTCGGCGGCCCCTGGCCCCAGCCAGTCAGTCTTTCTGTGTTCTTCCCACTAAAATGGTTTATACTTCCTATCCCGTTTGAAAGTATCTTGATCCGTCCCTGGGCCCCCTCACTTTCAAAAACGTTCCGCCTGCCCTGCTAGGGCACCAAATTGGGGTGTTGACCTTTTTCCTGTTTGTTTTTGCTCCTCAGAAAAATTGCCAACCACGCCCACCCGGAGTGGAAAAGTGTGACCCCCCTTTCGGTGGATCCTGGATCCGCCACTGAATTAAAATATATCAAACATGATTTAGAATTTAAAATGATATCAAAAATTGAAGTATTACAGTTAAAAATATCAATAGCAGGAAACAATTGTACTAATAAATTATTATAAGCATAAGCAACACGACGAAAAATACCGTTTTTACAATTATTAACACGAGAAAACTGGATTTTAAACAAATGATTAACACGAAGCTTTTGCACAGGAACATTAAGATAAAAGTTAGAAACAAGGTTGCAATCAAACTTAGAGTTTACACATTTATATAGAAAAATAAGATCGTTTCGGCTACGTCAGACCGATGGAACGAATCTATTGCAGTTGAGCGAACGACTGCTGGGCCGATGAATTTAATAAATGTATTATAGACAGATTCAGAACAAAACACGCAGACACACAACCAAAGAGGCAAACTTCACAATACCATGGCAGCACAAGAAGGCACCAACCCCATAGGCACCAACGATCAGACCACCATGGAGCACAAGCTCAACTGCACACCACCTGCAATAGCGGTCATGCTGGCAAGACAGATAGGTGTCCAATAACCAGGCTCAAGGAGAATCCCCCGGCACGACAGTGCACCACGATATCACACTGACAACTGTGAAGCACCCCAGCATATCCTAGGGCCACAAAACACACCCAGCGATGATGCAAGGCAGAAAACAAATTAGGACCGGTTCTTCCCAACACTAATACCATTGACAGCTCCGACAACCGGCCACCTCCACTGCTCAAAGAGGCGCCCACAAGTAGACAGACAAAGCTCCCTCCCAACAATGGGCCAAAAGCACCAAAGGAACTCCCTCCACTCACACAGACATGCCTGATCCCACAACCACGAATCCAGCCCCAGAGCAAACCTTATCTTCAATGCCTAACACAACCTGGGAAGTCTGTTTTATTTTCTCATCATTATTAACCAAGTGATTTTAGGTGTCCCCATAGGTTTTTTGGTTCTTTTTTATTTACTTATAATTTTTTTGCTAAAATATTCTACACGGCGGCACGTTTAGTATCTTTACATAGAATGTTTTATACGCTATTTCGTTAGCGTTTTGCTTTGTCACATATTCTTTAGTTTTCTAGAATTTCATCATCTGTTCAGGGTTCAGTGATATTTTTCAAACTTGACCATGCAACATTGCCTTCCTTTTGACAAAGAACATCAGACCAGTCAGTATTGTCTAGCTTAGACACAAATTCAGTCTTGGAATATTTCTTTAAAAACCTGATTTTAACAATATTATGTTTATTTACAGTTTTATCACTACCTTACTGTACGTGTGCAATAGATGAGCACATGGTCATTAATTCCAAAATCTATAGTGCCAAATTGAGATATTTTTCCAGGATTGTTGCATATTACATGATCAATTACTTGAATTGCATAACTCTTGTTAGAAAGTTAATGAGCTTTCCCAGTTAAATTACCGTAAAATACTTGAATACTTCTTAAGTAAAGAAGATGTCTTGTCATAGAAATTAATATTTATCAACATCCGTGTGTGGTACCATGTCTGCACCATCGAACATCTTATAGCCTACATGAACTGTGATTTTGACGGTTTTTACTGTACAATCAAACAGGGCAACATAGGCCTACAAAACTGTTATAAGTGTTTTGTTTCATAATCAACATACAGGAACGTAATAGCATGTTTATTTAGAACAAAATAGAAATGAAGAAAAAGAAGATCAGTCATATTTTGATTTTTTATTATCAAAGGGCTAGTTGCTTTATTTGTTACAGTAAAATATTAGATATTAGTCCAGGAGTATTAGGTCATAAATATAGGCTGACCCGGAAATGTCTCATAACAAGCTGATTTTTTCAGGATAG
>JAOTQE010090029.1:0-14819 GCA_025631205.1 Nesometra sesokonis
AACCACCTCCCCCTAACATCATCTCTTTCATCCCATTTACAGTCACCTTGTAAATTAAGAATTGATTTTTTAAAGATTTTTTTTGTGGTAAATCATGGGGTGCTCCTCAGTCCAAGCAGAGATGAGTGTAAAAGGAAATGGGAAATCCACTTAACAATACAGCCCTATATTCATGTCTCATACATTTTGGTGTCCTTGAAAATTTACTATTTTATATCATCGGACATGTGCTAAAGAAAAACGTTTACTGTATTTTAATACCAGGATACTTATATAATATAGAATGCCTTTGAGGGGGATACCGAAAAGTGTTGTTCAAACTGTGCCAAAATATTGAACGAGTCCAAGGCAAGTTTAACATTTTGTCACAGCGAGTACAATATTTTACGTTTACTTGCAAGTTGAGATTTGACAAGGGCTAGCCTAGCCTAGTCCTGTGGCTATGCGAGTCATGCCGTTAGCCTAGCTCTGCCGCTAGCCTAGTCTAGTCCTGAGACTAGCCTAGGCCTAAGTCTACAAAATGTAAATCCGTCTTCCCTTGCAAATATTCACGATGTTCATTCATATCCCATTAATATTGAACCGCATGTGAGTAGTATCCAACCCCACAAATTAATTAGAATGAACCAGCCTCGACTCATCAACATTGTGATGATCTAAGTTCCGTATGCAAGATGGGCTTGCCCCGCGGCGAACGTATAGCTCTAAATGGTGTCCCATTCATCTTAGCATTTCCATTCATTACTGTCGCATTTGGACTCATCGAATTACTAGATGAGCTCTTCCTAGATTGTCCACTAAATCCGCTGTGATTACTACAAGTCGGCGAGGGTGCACTGGGTGCGCTTGAATTCGCCGAGCAAGCTGAATCAACACTGCCCCGCCTATTTGATGAATTCATTGAAGGTACATGAATAACACTTGGAATTGATGACGTAGATGAATAAATACTACTATTGGTGCTCTGTGAGCTACCGGGACGGTTCAAATAATAATTAGGCGATTGCGGAGATGTCGGTCCGTCGGATACTTTTCTAGGAGACGAGACATTGGAATTATTCCTATTTACTGCTTCTTTATAGTTTGGCGGTGATCTGTATTGGAGCGGACTTTTACATTCGATGGTGCCTGTTGGAGGGTTAGGTTTGATGTATGGCGCTATTGGTTTGGATTTCAAAGCAACATTTCCTTTTGGAGAATCAGTCTTTTTATTGCTCTTATTCATCCAAGTTAGTCCCTTCTTCTTTTGAGCTTTCTCATTTTCATTATCTCGTTTTACTATTGGTGTTTGTGTACTTTCTCCTAAGTCCACATATTCAACATCACTCACACGTGACTCAGAAATACTCTTTAATGATTCACTAGCTTTTGTTGAAAAACTTGTTTCAATATCTCCTGTTACTGACTCTTGAGGGGGTTGTTTAGGTCTATTCCCAAACTGCTGCATGACATCCACAGCATGCATATGCGGCATCGTATCTTTCAATATCTTCATTACAATTGAGTCACTTTCACTAGATGTTGATGATCGCGATCCCTTTCTGCGTGGACTAGAGCTACTCATAATGCCATCTCCGGAACCGCGAATCTTTGTACTTCTCGGTGTCGACCCATTTTCCGAGAAATTTTGTCCAGCACTACCAATAGGACTTTGTCTGGTCACAGGTTGTTTATCTTTAGCTGGGGATGACTTGACATTCTCTGTGTTAAACTCCTCATCACTTTGAAATCCTAGATTAACATTGCCAAAGATTGTCTTTGGAGTTTTCCCATTTGAAAGAAGAGATTCTTTAGATGAGTAGGGGGACCTCACAGGTAGTACATCCAATGTTCCATTTCTGCTTAACTTACCGACGCCACTGTCTGAGACAGTCTCATCAACATCGTACAACAAAGAAGCGATATTTGGCGCCACCGTCGGAACATTAGGTTTATTACTTAACGTTCCTGGGGAAAGATTGTTCCTTGCTCTCAATGTTATTTTAGATGGTAGTGGGGTCACTGGAGTTGTGATGGGTGCCAATGGCGGGTTGCGGTTTGACTTCAGAGGCATCCTATTGTACAAACCAGTACTCAGAGGTGTAGAAGTCTGAATTGGCAGTCTCCGTTTTGCGGTTTTTGCTTTCAGACTTTTAACAGTTCGTTCCACTGCTGGTTTCCTTGCCATTGGGGGTGTTCCTGTGATTGAATGACTGGAGATGATGGATTGTCCAGACATGGCACCGATGGATCTTCCTGATAATCCTGACATTGAAGTACCAGAATGTGAGGATCCTATACTTTCCATGGATGATGATCTTTCTAATGGTAGGGATGTAGGAGCCTGGGCAGGATCTATGAAATAAAAAAACAGTGAACTGTTAGAAACTCATTCATTAAAATTAATAATCTATAAACAGAATAAATTACACCTTTTCTGTGTTCAGAAACTCACCAATTAAGAAACCATAAATGTAAAAACAAATTCAGTATATAATATTCAAAACAGCATATAGGGAAATAATGATGATAGATATCAACCCAAAGAGAGAGCGGTGATAATTTGAAAAATAGTTTTTGAAAAATGAAATGGGAAAGGCATTACAGATGTAAGAGAACAGCAAATCACAACCTGGGGTGGAAAACGCCAAAACGAATGGGACACAGAAATTGATTGTCTGAAACTAGCTTAACAGTTGGTGAGAATAGCAACGAACAAGACATGAAAAAAAAATCCTGACAGCAACCCTAAAACCAAGGTACAATAATTGGTAAACAGGTATACTTTTATTCCCTTGAAATCCAGAGAAATCAGTGCAAGTATTAGTTTATCCATACACACCTTGAACATTAATTTTTAAATCATACAATATCTATTGTATGAATATCCTCTATGTATAATGGATGTTTTCCTGAAATTGCAACAAGTCGACTACATGAGTTATGAGCATAGGGTATGGGAATATATGCGAGGTCGCACCACAAAATGAGTCACATCATAGGTGAGATCAAATTAAGATAATCACAAAATAGGTCTGAAGTCAAATTTTGTGAGAAATTTAATTTTAATTAATTATGAGTACTATGGTACTTCTTATATTTCAATACACATTTTAGGTCAGTTATCATAAAAGACAGTGTCCTTTGTGCAGATTTTCAAGCTTTTAATTGTTTATTTTTAGATTGCTTTATTAGTGATTTTCCCAAAATCGTGTTTCCACAGATGGAAACTTCGAGTGCTCATATCTTTGGATATACTTATCCAATGAATGACATTTAAAATGTAGTATAGCTTAAGTTATGCTCAATAAAGTACCAATAACTAAATTTTGGATTTTCCTACCATGAGACTCATTTTGTGGTGAGACCTCACATATATAGGATTTGACACATATAGCCAAACATAATGTTTACTGGAATTTTTTGATTGATTGACTGACTGATTTATGCAGTGTTGTGAGACACGGCATGAAAGGATAACCCATAAATGTGCATATGATCCATGTTGTACACAAGACCAATGGTTTAATGTCTCATCCGATGACATTTCCCTATTAACTTGCATTTTGCCTCCAGCAGAAACATTCAGACGATGTATTCGATTGAACCAAAGTTTATCAAGATCAGGCGCGGACCCAAGTGGGGGGGGGGTCCAACAGACCCGGGATCCCTCCCTCTTTTGGTTCAGCAAAATAATACTTTTTGCACACTTTGGACCTCTAAAAGTGCACCAGAGAGCATCTGTTGAGAAAAATTTTCCCGGGCTCTAGGCAGGCCCTGGACCGACCCACGCCTATTGCCATCAGCTTACTGTTAAAATCTCACACTTGTGTTTGTCCAAATTGTCATCGGGCCCCCTGTTTCTAGATCCGCTGGATCCGCCCCTGAAGATACAAGTACTTCTTAAATTCATCAAATTTAATTTTTTTATCCTTTTTTTAAGTACAAAACATTATTAAGTTAAAATTAATCTATACTCTTATTAAGTGTTGCATGGACATGTTTAATTGCCATAAATGTTTATTTATTGTCAAGGTCTCCTTGCAAAGGAAGAGCAGAAATACTGTTAGTTAGGTAAATTTGTTGTCTTATTTGGAGTGCATTAAATCCTTATGGTCCTACTTTTTTGTTGCAAAACTATTGAGGACTCCATGCAAAGGAAACTAAACAGAAAGGTTGATATATTATTATTTGCGATAAGATAAAAAGTATATAATTACCAAATATAGCGAGCAAAGACTGTAGAATGTAGTTTAGCATACGGCGACTGACTTGTTTACCGGTGATCAGTAAAACTTCTTCCTTCCCAACATCAATCAAATCAAAACCTTTAAAAAAATACAAATAATAATAATAATAATAACAATAATAATAACAATTTGACATTTATAACGTGCCTGTTAAAGTCACTATCGTAACTTGCCACCGGCGCTGTGGACATGATGTTCATGCATTCAACAACATTCTCCTCCCCTAAGGGTCATGTCATGTCCTGCTGCCCGAAACAGGCGCTACATTCTGCTGTCCATGGCAGGGAAAACCATGCATACTATGGATTTATTTATTTATTGATTTCCACACACATAAATGCTTATATATTATATATAAGAACAAGATACGCAAAATGTTATGATTCAATATTTCAACATTGGTTATGTCATCATCATACTCATTATACTTGAATCGGGGCTCACTCTTGTCAGTTGTTTGTGTTTTTAGGCAAGAGAATTTACCCATCTTTACCCCTCTCTGCCCAGAAGTATATGTGGGTACCTGGGAGGTACAAATGCCATATGAGCCGATTACAGCTGAAACATTATGGAATGGATTGTGATCCTGTTTGTTCCAATGACCAGGGTAATAATTTTAAAGCGCGTGGAAACTTAGACAATAAGTGCTATATAAATGTCACACATTAGGCCCCATAAAAATAATTATTAGTTTATCACCCTACCACAGAATAAAAACTGATGAGGGCGGGAGTTTTTATTTTATTTTATTTTTTTTAACCGACCCTCCAATGACTTCCAATCACGAGGTCAGTGGTTCGAGGCTTACTCTGGTCGACCGTTTGTGTTCCTAGTCAAGACACTTTAACCACGTTGCCCCTCTCCACTTAGAAGTATGTGGTACCTGGGAGGTACAAATGCCATATGCACTGATTAGCTGCAACATTATGGAATGGATTGTATGTCATAGGTGTTTGTCCCAATGACTGGGGGTAATAATTGTGAAGTGCTTAGAGGCCTTGTCAATAAGTGCTATATAAATGTCACATATTATCATTATTATTATTTATTATTATACAATTTTCTCAAAAAGTAACCCAAAAAGTAATCTAAAAATTAAGCATTAGAAGACTATAAATCGCAGAAATTCTAAACAAATGACAAGTTTCCCTGCATCAAAACTGAATTAAGAGTAAATTGTATGAAGTGTAAGTAACATAGTACTCATAAATAATTTTATTTCTTTTTTATTTCTGAAAATTTGACCTCTTTGACTATAATGATTATCTCTATTTGATCACAATTACAATGCAACTAATATTGTGGTGGAATCTTGCAATTATTCTTATTGAAAAATGAGCACATAAAGGTAGAAATAGCAACATCATACTTCAGAAACTGTATTATAAATATACAGAAAGCTAGTTGACTAGAAATCTTCTATGAAATTTATCTCAAAATGCTATTTTATTTTCCACTTTCAATTTCAATTCCCTCTAGGCAAAATGTTATAATCCTTATCATGCAGGTACTGTATTATACAGAAAGCTCTTTGATTATTGAAATGTTCTCTATGTAATTTATATATCAATGTTATTTTATTTAACTGTCCACTTTCAAGTTCAATCCTCTCTAGGCAAAATGAATAATCCTTATCACGCAAATGTAATCAACAATGACACAAAGGATAAAACGTACCGAGTGAAGCAAGAAGTTCATGACAACCAGGTGTTCGCCACAGCTTTGCGTTGATCGGGACTTGAATGCCGACTTCACGCCCCTCTCTATCACGGGAATAATTGTCCAACACTTCTCGTAGCTGAAATGAATATACAGAATATATAATTTACTGCAAGAAGCATGTTCATTCATATTTTATCAATCAAAGGCTATTTTTTTGTAGTTAGGAAATTAAACGTGAATTGTTTTCACAGATAACGACAAAAGAGAAATTGACACATTAATAAAGTACATATTTGATCAAATTGAACAGACAATATGTGTTTATAACATCTGTTGGGAAATTAGAGAAAATTATGTTATATAAAATGAGCTTATCAGTAAAAATTGAAAGAGCAAAAATAAAAACTACATACTATATTACAATTATATTAAAAATTATATAGCTCACTCTAAGAATATCGTAATCTGATTGGATAATGAGGTAGGCAATATTTCTAGCTTATAGTAGCCTAATCGCCCTATAGCCCTGATCGCCCGCTAAGGTATTTTCCCCGTTTTTACTTCAAATGTCCTGTTTTACGTGCGATGGATGCATTGCACATGCACGTAGTCCTCGGCGGAAATTGATCACCTGCTCGAGTGATTTGTTTTGATTTTGCGCCCTGGAATTAGCCTACCTAGGCCCTAGAGCTAAGAGTTCGAGGATAGCGGCGGAAAAATGTCAGGTTTCAGCTTTTAAATGGCCAACAACTTCAAAATTTAATAGATTCTGCAGACGGTGAAAACACAAAAAACATTTTGAAGTAGGCTGTTAGAATTTTTGATGCGTTTTTAAAAGCAACTGGTACAGACAACGTAGGCTAGGCCTAGCCTAGTGTAGCGGGGGCTGTTGCTAGGCCTAGCCACCGCATAGGCTAGGCCTACGGAGGCTAGCCTGTAGCCCAAGTTTAGATAGGATCATCAACTGGTCAGTTGACTTTGTTCGGTATATAAAAGGAATATTCACTGCTTTAAGATTGGGTTATAGTTGAAATTATAGACCCACGGTGCTATGAAAACTGCTATAACCCATCTAGCAGTCAACATTCCTTTACTATATATATATAAGTAATATATATTTTGAATATTTATATTATATTGCATTAGGTTTGTTAAACCTGTTATAATTTAAAATGTTAACAATTTACCAAGCTTAGAAAGGTCCACTAATCAACTTCAAGTAAGAAGTAAAATGTATACTCCAAGAAATAAGGTATGCCATCATGACAGGATTCAATATTTCTACATAAATTAAGTCACCATCTGATGATGACATAATTGTGTCGAAACAATGAAACCTGACACGATGGCATGTATCTCATTGCTTGGAGTATGCATTATATTTTCTTTCAAGGTTACTTTGAAAGTTCAGAAAGGTTGTATCTACATAGATAAATTTACAATTTACAGTTTGGGAATTAAATGACGAATTGCACTTGAAGATAATGAAAAGAGACAAAATTGTTATAATAAAGTGAATAGATAATTACATTAGACAGACTTGGTGTGTTTATACATTTCTTATGAAATAAGTGAAAATTATATATAATATGAGGTTATCAGTAAAAACAAAAACTGTATAAAGAAAAAAATACCATTATACTTATATTAAAAACTTTTATTATCAATAATAATAATTGTAAAAGATAATTTTGTATTAAAATTGAACAAATTAAACTTATGGTTTAGAACTATACATAAAGAAACATTTAAAGTTTATTACGAAAACTAAAATAGTTTTATGTAACATATTAGGCTGTTAAATAAAAATCAACAACTTATTAATGCTCAGTTGAATTTAGATTTACAATGGTTATATGTACAGTATATATAAAATGTAAGCTTGTTTTGTCACTCAAAAATGACCAAAATAATGTTGAAATTAACTTGCTCATATTAAAGTTACATCAAAGTTAAAAACTTGAGAATTTAAATTATTGTATTTAAAAGTTGTTCAATGAGATTTTTATACTGAAAAATGACCAAAAATTATAGAGCCTTCCAGTCTTATGATGGATTTTTGCTAACTTTTAGCGTTGTAATGTTGCAAAATTAGAGGTAAATACATTTTATTCAAATTTTCAGTGGAATGATCTTAATATCTTCAAAATAAGCAAGTAATTTTCTAAATCATTTTTTTTGCCAATTGTCAATACATCTTTAACGAATAGAAATAATAGTTTTATAAAAAGTTGCGCTGTAGCTTGGTGGTTAGTATGCTTGTCTTCCAATCCCGAAGTCCTGGGTTCGAATCTGGCTGAACGCTAGGTTGTAGTTTCCACGACTTAACAACGCCATTCCCCAAGCCTCATAATGAGACTTGGTTTAGACTTAGTTTAGAAAGCATGTCGTAGATCTCATCCTGTTAAGTGGCGAGTAAAATTGCTGTGGGAAGTGAACGAAATAAAAAAATAAAGTAAATAAAATCACGTACCATTTGAATGATTTCTTCAGCTGCTTCAGGGTGGACAAGAAGTTTGGAGAGCGCCATCACAGAAGTGGAAGTTAATCCTTAAAGAAATTTTAAAATAATTTCATTCAATGTAACAAAATCTCAACTCATTTTAGTTTCATGATGCTGTGCAATAGTACTAGCATTTAATTTACAAATATGAACAAACATGTTTCGGCAGTCAACTGCCATCTTCAGTGTTCTGAACCTGTCTGTTATTGCATCGGCCATTTAGAAATTTCATACAAATATTAATATAATGAAGTAGAATGTAGAATGAATGTCGCAAAGCCAAGCCAAATGATGCATAAGTCACAAATGCTAGTTTTCCACAATAAGTAGAAATTTAAAAATGGTCAATTTTTTTCAAATTTATTCTATTTCAAAAATATACAGTTCATACATTCAAATTTCATATTACCTTAACAATTTTCAGATATATGATCAAAAAATGGAAAAAGGGAATTTAAAATGACCTTGCTTTTATAGTCAATGCACACTGATAAACAATTTCAATTGCAGTTTTCTCAAAACATTTTAAATGTTCGGAATTCGATTTTTTATAACTTGGTAAGGAAACATCCTATGAAAATGATTTTTTTTTTGCATGCTAAAGAAATAATCTGTAAAATAAAACCTCAATTTTCAAATTTCCGACTTATCCCTCATTTGACTTGGCTCTGCCACAAATATTCTTCTTCACAGAAACACGGATGTAAATCTGCTTTTAAGGGGGTAGCAAAGGGGTATATTAGTTCTCTGACCCAGAAATCAATAAGTAATAAATAATACTCGTATCCATTGCAATGATGTTCAATAACACTTGACAAAATTACAAATGCTTCTGGAATCAAGTGAGCTTTCAAATGTTAAAAAAAATGTCATTTTATGAAGTAGTAAGTCTATGATTAGTCAATCAACTGATAGATCGATCGACATATCAATTGATCGATTGACCAATCAATCAATTCAATCAGTCAATCAATGAGTCAGTTAATCGATCGACCAATCAATCTACCAATCGATCAAAAATTCAATAATATACATTTACATAACACCACTGGCCATTGCAACAATGTTCAAAGGTGGTCAACAAAGTTTAACTAGAAAAGCTTTGGAGAACAGGTGACCTTTCAGGGTTTATTTTTAAATGCCAACATTTTTATGTATTAAACAGATGAAAAGAATTTCCAATGAGTAATATGAGGGAAAAATTTATTAGATGAATTAAATATTCCTTTACAACTAACCTAGCAATGCCTGTAGACTTGTACTAGCCTGAAGAAGTCTGTCACCAGTATCAGCCATCGGGAAGAAGACGGACGGTGGCATACCATTTGTTGGTTCTTCAAATCGGAATCCAACGGACTTGAGTAGTTCCTGCCAGCCAATTACAGGTCCAACCTTTTTGATGATACTCTGTTTTGTTGTATACATTGGATTCTTGTGTCCACGGTTTATTCTCTGTAAAGATTTCTCGATCTGTGTGAAGTAATGAAAACATTACAGGTGAACCATTAAAATACAACTCACAACATGTTGATGTCACATTAACGTATATTAACATTCTGTCATTAGCATTAATGAAAAATGTTGTCAACCTATCGTCTATGCAAAGAAACATTGCTGTATTTTATCATTAAGCTTTTAATGTTGTATCTTGATATTTTATAGTTGCATTGATATTCAAATGTAAATTGGATAACTAATATATTGTGAACTTCGTGGTATTCGTACATTTTGATGGTAAATTATTGTGTTTTAAATGTGTCATTGTAAAAGTCTATTCTAAACCATAAAGGGCCGCACCCACCTAATAAGACAGTATTCGCGACAGCTTCGCGATGCGTTCCCGACACGCTTGTGACAGAAGTTTGTCTCGTGAACGCATCGCGAAAGAGCTTGTCGTGGTATGTGGGTGTCCTTTCCCAAGGCCATAACGACAGCGTCATGACGTGACTAGCGCATCGTAACTCTGTCGTTATGGCCGATGAGGTTTGCGACAGATTTTGAACGGTTTAAAATTTCTTACGACGTGGCGGCGTGTTGTGGACAAAAGTGGGCTGTCGCGAAGTGGTTGTGTAATGGGAGCGGGATTAAGACATGCTCGCGACAGTTTTCCGACGGCGATTTTCAAGGTCACGACGCGTTGACCCACTTTTGAAGATGAATACGCCTCATTCCTGTAACTATCTGGTCAAAAACCTCATGGGCTCATATGGAGCATCCTCCGAAATTCTTGTCGGCCCATCAAAAACTACAGATACAAAATAACTAATTCCTCTAGTTATAAAAAATATGTGTATAGACATTGCTACATGCAATACAATTACACTGAAATCCAAACAAAAACCCTATTTGCTGCACATTATAAAGGCACAAACAGACATGTTCTACACCCCTCCTATCCCTTCCTGGTTTATTTCAAACTTTTTTTTTATTATACAACGAGCAGCCTCAACCGTTTACATTTTGCTCTTCTTTTTTTTTGCTTCCAAAACCAACTGCCGCATTTTTGAGAAAACGCCTCTTCCTCTTTCAAAATACAAAGTATGCTGAATATGTACAAAAGGCTTTTTTTTTATTTTTGACATAGCCTAGGTACACCTCCATGGTGTCTATATACTTGTTTCCAAACCTAATAACCCTTTCCCCTAAAAGAACATAGCTTCCTGCTTTTACACACTTGTGGGATTAAATAAAGCTTATATAAAATAGTTCATCTCTCCATGCTCTAACCCAGCAGCTATGTCTTCTCCGTTGTCTTGTCTCCACCTTTTTCCTTTTTCTCAGCTAATTTCCATCTTGCAGAAACTCCTAAAAGCGCAGCTATCAAGACGAGCAACTCAACCTATACAAATGTCGACTGTCGTTTGAGTGTCGTAACCGTGGCGCGCTTTTTTCCCATCACAATGCGTTCGCGACACGTTCGCCAAGAACCGTGTCGTGTACTATTCGTGTCGTAAACGTGTCGTGAACGCATCGGGAATGCTATCGCGGTAGGTGGGTGCGGCCCTTTAGGTTACAAAATCATTCAGGCATAAAATGACAATAATGTTGACAATGAATGGCACCATCAGTTGTTGTGACATAAGCATCGTAGACTCTATTGGTTTATGTTAATTTTTAAAATAGATGGTTTATTCAGTGAAATGAGATTTAGCAACAATATCTTTAACAAATTTATGAATTCTTACCAAATGCAGGAGTACTCTCATAGATTCACGGCATTTTCCGGGTGTTGTCAGAAGATCTGCAAGCGCATTACCAAACATCGTACTCTTGTTACTAATCTTGATGTCATTGCCAATGACCATAAAACCAGCCCAGTTGGACGGATGTGTAAACTGTTTTGTCTCTTGTACTTTCTGCATTGCTTCACTCACCGCATTACTGATCTTTGTGCCACGAAGCAACGATTCATATAAAGACCTCATGAAAATTTTGGTAGCAAGCTCTGGTACTGACCAGAGAGGGACAAGAACACTCTGTGCCCCTGCTGCTAAGAAAGCTCTTGCAAGGCCTACTAGTCCTTCAGCATTGATCTTCCCACTGCGTCCATCACTACCATATGCACTTAGGACTACAAGCTTAGCAGATAACTGGAGATCAAGGATGTCTGCAGCTGATAACAAGAAGTCTGACAGAGCAGGTATGTCAGCACTGCTGTCAACATCACTGTCATCACTATCATTGAGTTCCATACGCTCTGGCACAAGCTGTCCATTTCTGTGGAAAACATACATATCAAAATAATTTGTTGTAAAGACTTTTGTTTTTGTTTTAATGATTACTAAAACAGTTTGAAGAAGACAAGACATAAATTGATGTGTTGAAACAGGACACTGTACTGAATATGCTGAAAATTTAAACAATTGTCTCACCAGAAACTGAGCAACGTGGTAGGAAAATCTAAACATTACTAATTACTATCTATGAAGATTTGCATGCAGGTCTGTTATACATTTTATTTTTGATTATTTCATTGCCCAATGTAATACACCAAGGATAACCTATGAAAGTCTGAAGCGGTCTTAATTCCATTAGGATTTTCAGGTGGTGATTGGGCAATATGGCGAGAGACAATACTCTTCTCTTTTCTGAAGTGTGTACTTCATTCTTTAATAAGCACATGAGGCAGGTTGTACACAGGACCAACGGCTTAACATCTCATTCGAAAGACAGTGAGATGTAAACTTGTTGTTCTGTTATTTAGCCACAACACAAGGATAGTTGTGATGTATTCAAAACAGTTAGTGCCAACACTGCAACTTCCATACATTTTGTCATACCAGCATTTGCCACTCTCATTATTTAAACATCGTTGATTTACAATTACATTTTCAGCTAATTGTTTGTTTTTGCACATATTAACATTATATGTGCAATTTAATCTATTTATTATTAATATTAGGAACTTGGTTAATGTTTATATTTAACAATGTAATTTTAATGTGCAAAATATACCTGGTCATTTTAGCATGCTCTTGACAAGCATTAGCACCTGGTGAGAGAATAAGAGCTGAGAGTTTCCAAGAGATGTGGGTTGCAAAGTGGATGCATTCTGCTCCTGATATTGATTCTAGTAATGCATCTTTAGTGGCTGATGACCCCAGCAATGGCTTCACTCCTACTTGTTCACTGACAACTAATGCCTCCTTCAGAAAGATAAACAAGAACTTGATAAAGCTAATTTGGTAAAGGGACAGAAAATATATTCTTCAAAAGTGCATTGAGATAAACAGTTTTATCTCACTTATAATTAATGTTTTATGTCAGGCCAAACACTTGAAATGTGCATTTTATACAATCACAATTCATACTGTTTAAAAATTACATCAACTGCCATATAGTGCCCATCTACAATGGGTGCAAAATACCATTTCGCCCACTGTAAATTTTCTAGAAGGTTAGCCAAGACAGATGGTACCTTGTATGTTGATTTTGGTTGGAGTATAATAAGTTGTCTAGTATTGATCTAGGCAATGAGATCCAAACAGATGTTACCAATCATGCTGTCCTATAGAAATTGGTTTTTTTTTCATTTTTTATAGCACATATAACAGAGTAATGCACACAAAATTGGTGGAATAATATGTGTAAAAACAGAGTTTAAAATATCCTTTAAAGATTTGTCAAGTTCTTTGCAAACCCTTCAATGATTTAGTCTTTGGGGACAGCTTGCTTTATAGATGCATAATTTGACAAATTTTATAAATAAATTAGCTTAAATTGTTTTGGAAATTTTATTAAATCTTAATTATTATTAATTAATTATAATTTTTCCTAATTATTTAAAAATAATGTCATGTTCCAATGTTGATAATAATATAATATATATGCTTTTATAAAATTCAGTCTGAGGGCGCTTTCCACATTATTACCCCAATCACTGGTACAATCATATTTTTTTTTTGCTGCATGATATACAAATCGGCACACTGATATTCAAACCTCCTAGGTACCCACTATTACTACTCTTGGTTAGGGAGAAGCCATAATAGACATTAAAAATATAGCAAGTCTCAGATTTGAAGGTCAAAGCCTTACTGCTGTGCCACATGCATAGGTTTATTGACTAAAATATGACAATTCACTAACCTGCTCAGCATTTGAAATTGTGCCCCAGCCCCACTTGTCAGTAACACATTGAGGCATCATCGGGTTGGCGACCACAACTCCTGGGGTTGTGTAGTTAGTATTATTAGCTGCTTTCGTAGTGGACTTTGTGCATAGTGATCGAAGGGACGGAATGACACGAAGATTAAAACGATGGTATAAACAGTGGCTTGGGGAGCTGCCTTTCAACACAGCGAATGGCACAAGATGAAGATCACCTGCAAAAACATGATTGTAAACTTATTTTGAAATTTAAGCAGTAAAAGAACATCATCTTTCTCATTTAAGAAAGTGTAAGACATACTCTATGTAGATACAAAACATGGTGGCAAGATGATTAAGAATATCTAATTTTCTTT
Source organism: Nesometra sesokonis (assembly GCA_025631205.1). NCBI lineage: Eukaryota > Metazoa > Echinodermata > Crinoidea > Comatulida > Antedonidae > Nesometra > Nesometra sesokonis. Next base: position 14,361 of record JAOTQE010090029.1, read on the forward strand.
ATTTTACATTCAAATTCTTTGGCCACATGGCAAAAGATTGTAAATAGAGAACATATGTAGATAGTTACCAATTCCAACAGGCTGTGTTGTTCATGTGATAAAACTCTAAGATCAGTAACAACTAACTTTATGTGTTTCTGGCATTTTCTTTTATAATTTCAATCATTTTTACTGCATGTAACAAAGCAGAAGTATTTCAATTACTGTAAAGTGTAATTTTACATTTGTGTCTATATGGTTATGAAACAGGGGAAGATTTAAGGGGGCCATCCATTTCGGAAAATAAACTATATCAATATTTATTAAAATTGTATTTAAAACGAATATATTCAGCAATTATAAGACAAGAATTGATCCCTTAACGTGCCCCGAGTTCATTTCTGGACATCTAAAGACCCAAAATTTTCCGGGGAAGCATGCCTCCGGATCCCTTAAAACTTTGATTCTCTACCACCCCCC
>JAOTQE010090040.1:0-14819 GCA_025631205.1 Nesometra sesokonis
TAATATAAGAATATACACTTTTTATTAGTTTGATAGGCCTTTTTATTACTTTTTCTTCTTGTTTAATTACTATTGATTTTGTAAGCTCTTCATTTCAATCTTGAGTTGTTTTTTGAGCATTTATATACCAGAATAAATTAAAAAAAATAAATAAAAAGAAGAGGTTGTAGGGTCAGAAAAAAAATCGACTCTAACATTTTCACATATGTTGACAGAAAATTGTCCCAACTATTTCAAAATGGCGGCTGAAAGGAGTGGTAGAAAAAATGCTACCTTTTTATATTCAGCATCCTCAAAATGACTGAAATAGCATAAAAAATCAATTTTGGTACAAAAATCCACCTGGAACCTGAATTCTGACATAGCTTTCCGTACTATTATCTATTGTAGGTATTCATTTTTTTTTTCTTTTTCGGAGTAACCTTCTACAAGCTATGCTTTGAGGGCTTTGCTCATATAATATATGATAAAAATTAATATTCTTCATTTATTAAACTTTAAATGATATGAGAAATAAAAAAAGCACCTTGTCTTAATAGAAGTGTCCATGTTAAACTTGTTAACTTTACCTGTAAATAGTTTTCAAGCCACAGAATAGCTTTGATATCCAACATGTTAGTGGGTTCATCAAGTAAAAGAAGGTCAGGCTTGGAAAACAAAGCTCTTGCTAAGGCTATCCTCATCCTCCAACCACCAGAAAACACTCTATAAAAATGATTAAGATATTACTTTTTAATGCCACCAAAGCTCCTCATAATTTACTAGTGATATTTAAACAGATAAAAAATCCCTCAAACCATGGTGCATTTATTGTTTTGAACCAACTTCAACCTGAAAGTGACCTACTCAAATGCTCGAATGAACCTAATTTAGCTGAGATCGACTTTTAAATTATGAAATAATTGTTTTAAACAGTAGTTAACTGTTTTATTGCCTTTAAAAAATAAGCTATGTAAGCAACAAAACCAAACAGTATTTTATAAAGACAATCATCAACAAAGAGCATTTTGTGGAAAAGCTAAGCCAAATGAGTCACAAAGCTAGTTTTCCAAAGTAATCAAAAACAAATAAATCAATTTTGTAAAAATTTTTCTTTGGTTTTTTACAGCTTACACATTCAACTTTTATTATACCTTAATTTTTTCAGATATATGATAAAAATATGCTAAGCAAATGCAAAAATTTCTCTGCTTAGTAACGATAAGCAATTTACAAATACAGTTTCTCAAAACTTACATTTTAAATGTTCTAACTTTCATTGCTCATAATTTTGCAATGAAACATTTTATAAAACTGATTTTTTTACATGTTAAAAATAATGTAGTTTCATAATTTATATACTTAAGATTCCTTCATTTCAGCGAATTTCAGCTAAACTTAAGATCGCGAAAATTAATAGTTCAAAACCTGAAAAAATTGGTGGCGCTAGACAACGCCAAGTCACGAACCGTGACGATGCTAGATCTACACGTAACTTGCGTGAACAAGGTTACTGATGCTAGTAACAAAAACGTAGCAAAAAGTAAGTCTACTTTTTATGGTTTAACTTGAAAGAAAAATCCAAACTAATATATTTGAAACCAGATGAAATTTTTTGAGAGTCTTATATAGAGTTATTAATAAATTGCAATTTTAGACAATTACTGAATCTACTTAAGCATATAATTTTGTAGCCATAGTAATATAGTTTTGTGTACAAAAGTTTATTCCAAGTAAGTTGGTCATAAATTTCCACCCCTAAATATTGGATTGAAGCAACCTGTTCAATAAATTTTCCATTGGTAGAAATTGTTATTTTATCATCAGGGTTTTTGATACGCTTAATTAGCATGTACTTTGCTCTTTTCTGCATTTATAGTCAGTTTGTTTTCATCATACCATTTAGAAACATTATTCATTAATACGTTGTAATTTTTTCATTTACAATATCAGTACTCTTATTAGCAACATAGGGCCCGTTCAGGCGAGGAAAAAAAAACATGAGGTAAAAATCTGATTTTTATCCACGGGTGGTATGTCCCTTCGCGCAAAACTCTAAAACCACCAGATGACTAGCAAAAAAGGTAATGATACAGATGATGTTGATTCCAATCATTCTATTTGTTTTCCAAAAGCCACACTACGAATCTGAGTAACTTTCTTTAACTACCATATTGTAAATGCTTTTACTGTACTGTACTAGATTTTATAAAATGGTAAATTTATAACAAGTGGCGAGAGATGGCATTGATCGCCGCAATTTTACTGGAGCAACCTTTATGCACTATGGTCTTTAACATTCTCCAATGGCCCATGCTCCAACAAATAAAATGTTTTTGGGTATTGAAATTAATAGTTAAAAAAAGAAAAACTGTTCTCCAAGAATATAAAAAATACTCCTTACTCGTGTTCAACTATGTTCAAATTGAGTAAAACCTTAGTAAAGAGATTAAAAACAGATTAAGTTCTAAAAAAGTTCCCCGCTGCAAAAAACATCCAATTAATTGCAGGGTCAGCATATCAGACTATTTCGGTGTTAAATCCATGGGCGACCTGCAATTAACACCGGTTCAGCCGAAACTGGGATTATTTTAAACGGTAAATAACTGTGTAAAACACTGAAAAAAACTTGCGAGAACGGGCCCACAGATAACAACATCATCAGCAAATATACTGATTGATCCACTTTCAAAAACCTGAGGTATGTCATTAATAAATAAGATGAAAAATGTCGGACCAAGGATGCTTCCTTGGGGTACACCAACATTAATTTAGTTTACTTTCGCAAAATTATTGCAAAATACTATTGGTATATGATCGGATAGATAATTTTTAAACCATTTTGATTCAGTTTTAGAAAACCATCTTGCTAACTTGAAAAAAAAGAACATCATGATTTATAGTGTCAAAGCATTTGGATATATCAAGGAAGCATGCACCAAAACAATCTTTTTCACTAATGGCTTAAAGCCAATCTTCAACTACCCGATGCAAACATGATACAGTTTAGTGATTTTTACGATATGCAAATTGATCAGCAAAAATTAAATAATGTATATTTAGAAAATCAGTTATTTGTTCTTGGACTTCTCTTTCGACAATTTTAACGATATGACAGATAATAGCCTATAATTGCTAATTTGACTTTTGTCTCCTTTATGTTTATATACAGGAGTTGTTCTAGCTAATTTCCAATCACATGGACCTTTATCACTAAGCAGATGGATTTTGTAATAAATGATGAAGACAGTCATAATAATTTACTGTCAAGACCAAGGATATCAATGTTACTATTTTTTGGTTTGACTTTAACAAATTTAAAAGGATAATTACACTATGGATTTCACCAGGTAGCATCTAATAATTTTCTTGTGGAGCATGTTTGTTACAAATTTCAAAACTCAATTATTATTAATTGTATTATGGACGATATACTTTTTTCTGTATCCTATTCATGTATAAACAAGATAATGGTCACTAAGAGCAATTTGGGCTACATTACTAAATTTGTGCTGTTCTGGAATGGTACTGATAATAAGATCTATGCACTTTGACGTATTCTAATTACTCTAGTAGTCCCAATTGAGAACATGTTTTCTATGATTTATCAAATTATCACATAAGTCAATATCTAATTTATAATAATGTTGAAATCACCTAGGATAGTTCATTATTAGTAATTTCAAACATGTCGATCATTGAATCAAAAGTAATCAGCCTTAGAATCTGGGGATGATACTACATACAACATATTGAAATATTTTTCTCATCTTTTCTAATTAATTAAATTCATACAGCTTCTATGTTTTTATCCTTGCTTAAATCATTTTGAATTTTGTATGATATGCCAATTCCGTTTTTAATGTAAATACACCATCACCAGTTCTATTTAATAAATCCTCTCTAATGTTGTCATTCACCATCGCTAGTTAACCATGTTTCTGTTATACACAGAATATCTATATTGGCTTTCTTTGTGATTAATCTACTGTCATCTAATTTAGGGAATAAACTCCTAGTGTTAAGGTGGGCAAGAGTTGTGTTTTTTACTTTTTTATCACTTCGTGACTGTTTCTGCCGACACCTTCAACATGTCCCATCATTCCACAATTTGCTGCCTTACTGTGCGAGTCAGTCATTACGAAACCATTTCCGATGTTGATAATCTATTTATGTTAAAATTTTCCATATTCTTTAGTTTTTATTTATTTTTTTAACTATATGTTTGTTGCTCGTCTGACCTTTGCCATGGCGAACCATGCAAAATCTGGATCCGCGCCTTCTCAATGGCCTATTTTATTACAGAGACGATAATCAGGCATGTTCGCAGTATTTAAAAAAAATCTGGAAAAAGTTCCGTTATTTCACAAAGCACAATTAAAATCATGTTATGTGTAAATAATTTGTAATTTGTAAACATGTTTTCAAAATGGCCAAAAAATCGGTTGACTATCAGCTGAGATATAGTAGAAAACCCGCCTAAATATGACGATTCTCTATGAATTTTGTGCCGTTTAGCGTGAAATGTGTCGGCGTATTGGGACCAAAAACAAATTGTAATGTAACCATAATGATGCATGGAATCATATCTAAAACTCATATGCTTACATAATATACGCACCATGGCACATACAGAAGCCGTCATATTATATCAAACTGACCTGGTACATGTTGAAATTTAATTAAAAAATAATATTGCGAATATTAAATTTTTACGCACGGGCACGTGCGCATCATGACACACTTATGGGCAAATGTAATACGTTATCTTATCTACAACATATACGAATTTCGGTGAAGATTGATCACTAATTAGTGAGATAACCTCAATTGAATATATGAAACATTACATCTAATCTCATCTAATTTAACACACTTTTGAGTTCCAAGGTCAATGACATGACCTTACAATATACTATAAGGCCAAAAAAAAAAACCTTATATTGGCGTAACGGGCCCAAAAATATAGGGTAGGTACCGTAGGTAGGGTTTTTTTTGTTTTTTTTTTTTCAAGAAAAAGACAAAAGTCATTTTTAAAAACTCTTTTAACCATTTTATTCAACACAAGTACAATTTTGCAAAGGCTTTAGTGTTTTTTTTTTTTTTTCCTTTTTTTAACGATTTAAATGGTCATTGTTTTGGAAACTGTTTTCCTTCATTAATGCACTTAGCACAAACTGGCAAAACTACTCAAAATAATTCTCTTAATGCTGCTCGTCCTGGTCCACCATCTATTTCAGATGCACAGAAACAGCACAAACCAAACAAAAACTTCCCCGAACTGTAATAAGGTAATTCAATGTGATCACCGCAGTTCAATCCCAGACGTATAAACAGATTGTTTAATAATTTAAAAAACAGAAGAATAGAAGAAACAAAACGATACATATATATATATATATAAACATACAAACAAATATACGTATACACATATATATGCAGTTCATACCTTTTTGTGAAGCTTATGTCCTATTGGTATCTCCGTGAGAATGCAACAGTGTATCAATTTATAGAATTGACAGTACAGTACTGTACAGGCCACGACTACCCTAGGTCCGGGTGAAAATATTAACATTTATTTAATTCACAGGGAGACATGGGTTTTTTAGCCTAACACAAGCTAGCTAGGTAGAACCTATGCGAGATTTTGCTTTATATTATACAATACATGATGACATTACACTAGGTGCGCCGTCTATTTCAGGCTAAAGAGTATGTACCTGTACAACTTAGTTTCCCTTTGCTTCAGTGTAGAAACGCAAGTTCTCGTTGTTGATCATTTTTGCCAAGCTGTTGAACATTCTGTCTACACCCCACAGACACCCTCCTCCCACTCCACTACTACTTTTTTTTTCGCTAACTGGCACTTTTACTTTCCCCTGTGGCGTTGACATTATTTTTGTGAACGCATTTACTTTCGGCCGCACCTTCACCTGCTGATCATCATCTTTTTTATATGCAATTAATAAATATCTGAACTCCATGTCAGATATTTTACTGGCCTCTTCTGTTTGACACACAATTACAAACGGGCTGGCTTCAGTCCGAGAAGCAAGTATTTCAACACATGTATATTTTTTGTCTCCAAAATCAATAACACAACTGTGAGCGATTTCTCTAAGGCTTAAATTCACGTCAATTCTCTTAAGACAATGGAATAAATTTTCGCCCCCACATTTTCCGCGAATGGATACGCTATATACAGACGCCATTATTTTGTATTGTACCTTACACGACGTAACAACGATCAACGACAACGCCTGGCCGGTCGGCCGCAATTTCCCGAAGTTACAAAGCCTTGCATCGCCCAGACTAGGGCATTGTTATCATCATACCGTCATTATTCCTCATTCATGTGCTAACAAGCATTTGGTCTGTTCAAGCGAGTCTAACGACAATGCCAGGCCGGTAGGCGGGGTCCCTTCAAGCGGTGTACGCTAATATTAGGCAAGCGCTGAGCGGTACGTGAGGCCTAGTTGTTTACGTGATTTTACTCAAGAAAACTTGATAACTTGAGAAACAAAATCAAGTATGAACTTTATTATTTTAACATGCCAATTTTTTTTTTCAATATGTAGATAAAAATGTCTAGGGTCGGCCGTTTTTTTAGGGTCGGTCGGGTTATGCCAACATAAGGTTCTTTTTTTTGGGCCTAAGCTATAATGACACATGAAATCATATCTACAACTCATATGCTTTCAAAATATGTAATAAAAAATGGGGGTCACCTTTGATCCTAAAGAGCTATAAATAATTTAAAATATGCATAATTTTCGCATATTTTTACTATATGTAGACATATATGCGCATACAAAATTGTATGTCTGATGCGCCCGTACATCATTGTTATTGCTCCTACGTGACTAACAAACATTGGAAATATGCGAATCCGGTATCAGGAACCCAAAACATGTAAAAAAACCTACAATTTTCCTCCTGTGCACTCCGTGTGCGCAAATATGCGCGCGCGGCACAAAAAAAAATCGCGAAATTTTGAAATGCTCAGAAATAATAAAAAAAATAATAAAAATAATAATAATAATAAAAATAGTTTATTAGAAATTAATTTTGTGCATTTTGAAACATTGACACGCATGTACGCGCGAACAGATCTGTGGTCGCGTGTAAAATAATGGAACAGAAAGTTGACCCTTCATATGAAGCATGCATGTGTCAAGTTTCATTCAAAAATTCCTGTTGGCGAGAAAGTTATGGCCAATCATAGAATTACACAAAATTGCGCGTAGATGGCGGTACGTGACCTTGATGCCACAAACAAAGGTTTTAGAAACAAGTTCCGATATAGACCTGTATAGTGACCAACTTACAAGAAAAGAGCCGCAGCCGTTTTAGAGAACAGCCGCAGACAAAATAAGAAAAGAATAAATAAAGAAAAATCCTAACAACAACAATAGGTGATACGGACTGTAGTCCATATTACCTAATAACTAGATGTGAACTCGTCATTCTGACGAGTTACCTGATCCGCACGATTATGCAAAATATTTTGGCACTAACAACATTGAAGAAACCAGCAGAGACAAGTACCTCAGGAGCTTTAACCATAGACCAACTTTGATAATCTCCAATTAATATAGAAAATATTATGCAATAATAAAAAAATTATTTAGATAAAAAATGATGACATCACAGGATCTACAAGTCATATGCTCCCAGAATATGAAATAAAATTTGAGGGTCACCTGCCATTCTGAAGAGCTACGGCAGATTCATAATAGACATCCTTTAACTTATTGAAATTCTAAAAATACGCATAGGCGCACATCATGCCGTGCAATCAGGCTACTAACACTACTAACATATTATGAAAAAAAAGGTTACGCATCAATGACGTCAAATTTCAACTGATTTTGCTTAATCAGCATTAAATTAAAGTCTATGTTGAAGAGATACAGTAGTTTGGGTGAAATTCAAGGATGGATAAGCAGGATACGCTCTAAATATGTAGCAGATTAGCTAAAAAACTTCAAATGATAGTGTAATATTACCTTGTACACTGTAACTGCATTGCTGGTGAAAAGCCAAGTCCTGCCATGATCATTGCAGCCCTGAAAAAACAATAAATACCCTTTTTTCAACAGACTGTTTACAAATATTAGTACAAACATTTTTTTTTTCTTGAAAGCAAAAAGAATAGAACTTGAATGACAAATCATGAGTAATGCATTAATTCATATGATCAGGTAAATAAAAATGTAACATGAACATAATAATTAGAATTTGGAGGCCCTGTATCGCAGGTATCAGACAATTATAAGCTTGCCTATAATATGTAATGAATACCGGGTGGCCATAAAAAAATTGCGGTACTTTGACACGGAATATCTTCAAACCCCTATTGCATCAGCTTCTAAAAATGTATACATTCAAGAACATCATGTTCTAAGTATACAGAAAAAAAATCCCATTTCATCCATTAAAAATTTTGATAATGGGACCAAAATCAATATAATTAGTGAAAAACAAATTCCATACATTGCTGTTCTATCTATGCGTGCAATAAAAAATGGAATGAGCTAAAAGAGTGGCATTTAGCTCAGTTCGTTTAGCTGGCAGAAATCACTGTGCTGTACAATCAACTGTGACCCACTGGTACATAGTTCGATTCAACAGCATGCCACTCTCTTTGTGTTTCGGCTGGAGGGTCAAAATACAAGTTACTTGCGCACAGTCTTTCATCCAGGACTGAAATACAGGTATTCTGCTTGATATGCAGATGCCTATTCTGGGAGTAATAAGTTGCTGGTGTTCCACCAAACAACTTCTTACTGTGTAAGACATATTGTCCTCCTTAGAATTAAAAGAAATCTTACTTTGCAGGTGCCTTGTCAGCTTCTATTTCTTCCAGTTTCTGGTAAATTTCATTTAAGCGCTGAGTATGTTTCGAGTCAGTAGAACTGGGGCTAAAAAAAATTATAACATTATTAAAATATTGCAGATTTAATTCAACATGCAAAAGAGACATTTATTATTAGACCAGAGACCAAGCACATTTCATAGTCCAGTTTGATGTTATCACACATGAATCTAGTTTTATGCATCACAAAGACATGTGATTTGTCGATAGAAATTATACAATATTATCATATGGTTAAAAAATATTCATAATGTTTTCTTAAGTTACGACTAGTACTTTTATGTACAGTAGTTTATGATCTACTGTTATAAGACTTGCAAATTGGATGATCAAAAAATGTGTTTACCTTGTTGCCTGTAGTTGTTCAGTTAATTGTTTTTCTTCTAGAAGCAGATTATTTCGTACAGTATCGCATTCTAATACACTATCAATTGCAATGGTATCATCACCTACCACCTCCTGCTCAACATGTAGGACACTAATGTGGGACTGTATCCTTAGTTCACCACTAAAAACAATTGATATATCCAATTATAAATTCATTCTTAAGTTGCTTTCAGGGGCTGATATGAGGGGAACATCTGTTTATATCACTAAACCCCTCCCTATATTTTCAAAAGTATGTGTGCACCTCTTATAATTACATGCGCAAATAAATTAATCAAAAAATAAACAAAATGACCCAAAAGTGTAGGTAACTTTTGTTTTTGCTTGTCAAGTTTAAATTTGAGAAAAAGCACCCTGCCATTTCCACCCAGGTTTCTGTCTACTTAATTGTATACAGCTTTGTTCATGTCAACTTTAAAGTAGGAAACTAAAGCTGATGTACAACTGAATGCCACTAAAGTGTGTTAATATTGAAATTACCACCAAAACCACTGATTACATTGTAATTGATGCGGGAACGTAACCTGGTGCTACGTAACAGCACTCAATGGAGTGAGACATTCGGTAATGAAAAGAAATATCAGTTTCTTTCTATATTCCTATGAAAGAAAGCTCATTTCCTTTCTTAATCTACCGTTTATTAAAAAAATTATGAAATAGATAAAGATACATTGTAAATATTGTTATGTATGCCATGCATATGTCTTTTGTTTTGATTAGTAGTTTAATTTAAGCATATTTAATATATGAGTTATAATAAAAAAACATTCCATATGCAATGTACCTAGAATGTTTCAGAAGGATGTGGAGGCATTTTCCATACCTCCCAAAACAAATGAGTCATTATTAGCCCTTTTAAAATAAAGTATGATGTCAGATGATGTATGCTGGTTTTCTCCCTCATAAGAGAAAAGTGGAGAATATTCCAGAAGAGGGTAATTGTGTATAAAAGAAGCAAGGGCATGAGAGAGGGAGAGAGTTTTTGATCAATCGCTTTGTGGAGAATATATTACATTTGTTCTCATTTTGGATACCTGTTTTGAGTGTTGACCTATTGATCAATTTGTTTACTGAGCGACAGTGAGGAGTGTAATACAAGGCCTGTAGTGGATAAAGTGAGCTTCATTAATATTGGGACACTGCAAGTCTAGTAAATTTTGATATTTTCAAGAATTTTTCATCTTGATATTTCCTCGCATTGCGGTATTGCATCGCAAGTGGAACTCGCGAAATTTTATAGTGCACGGAACTGTGATTTTATTTTATTGGACTGCCGTGGAATAACGTCGCGGAGTCAGAAGTTTCTTGTGGACACTGATTCGTGTTTGGAATAAATAAAATTGGTATGTTCTATATCTTATTTATGTTAATAAGTTTGTAGTATAAGCTGTTTAATCATTATCTGTATAAATTGTGTAATCTTGTCCATCAAATAATTCTGTAATCAAACCAAGAAGGATAATTTCTGAATTAAATCATTTGTTATTTCTGTAATTTTGGTGCGATTTATTCTAGTGTGAATTGTCGTAACAATGTACACCGGGAAACAAATGTAAAATTGTCACTAAGACTGTTATATCATAGATAAATCATAAAAGTTAAATACAGAGTTCAAAGAAAGACTAGATGTAGGTTTAGAGAAGCAATTTTGGACTCAAACTACTCAGGTGGACTTTTTTTCTTTAAAATGACCGGCAGTTGTATTTTTAACATTTGACCCATAATTTGACCAAACCCACATCTCAGCAACCACTATTCATAAATTGGACTAAAATTGCTGTTAAATTACTCGGAAGGTAAAGTATATTCACTCTAGTGGAAAGTTTCCACAAATAAGCTCTCAACCACACCTTATAGTCTAGACAATCTAGCTCAAAAATGACCCAAAATGAAACAACAACAACATTTATTTAATTAAATATGTATGTTAACGAGATGAAATTCCACAAATCACACCTTGGGAACATATGCAAATTAGCTAAAATATGCAAATTAGGTGTCAAATATAGAATACCCATATCTCGACAAACACTGGGTGTAGAGAGTTGATTTTGATTCCAAATTGTTCAGAATATTTATATTTCTATCTGCTCCAATGGACCTTTTTACCCATAAATGACCGGATATGCCATTTTTGACCTTTGACCTTATTTTCTAGGTTTTTACACCACTTTCGCAGATTTTGCGTAACTCCAAGAGGCTACTGTTGGTAGAAAGTTCATTTTAGTATCTAGATCTTCTAAAAGATAAAGAATATATTCATAATAAATCAAAATATATATACCACACAACTTGCCACCTGCTGTGTTTACATGCAGCTTGGCTTAAATATGCAAATTAGGTATGAAAATATAGGGTATGCTTATCTCGACAACCGCTGGGTGTAGAGAGTTAATTTTTCTTCTAAAATTTTCAGAAGACCTATATTTCTATTTGCTCCAATGGAACGTGGTGCTAAAAAATGACCGGAAATACCATTTTTGACCTTTCACCTCATTTTCTTTGATTTTACATAGCTTTCACAGATTTTGGGAAACTTTAAGACTACCATTTGTAGAAACTTTACTTTAGTAACTAGACTTTTTAAAAGATGTAAAAATTCATAGGAAACCAAAATTTAGAAATCACACACTAGCCGCCTGCTCAATGCAAATTACGTTAAATATGCAAATTAGGGATGAATTTTTAGAGTACCAGTAACTCGGAACCGCTGGGTGTAGAGAGTTGATTTTTCTTCCAAATACCCCCCCCCCCCAAAAAAAATGTCACTTATTTCAAACTTCACTAGCATTTGTGTTTTGAAAGGTATAAGATTTAAAATTTGGCAATTTGTTTATCAGGTCTTTCTCTTTAAATGCTGAAAATGGCAAATGTTTTACATTTGATACTTTCATCACAGTAAAGAAAATAAAATGGGAAGTCAAAAAAATCATGGTGCCAAAATAACTAACTGACTGCAGAGGTTATTAGCCAGGGACCAACTATTTGTTTCAACAAGACTGCGCACCCTTGGATACTAGTAATGCAACTCTAAACTAGGTTGCGGAGGCAACACCTAGTTTTATCCGGAAAAATGAGTGGCCACCACAATCGCCAGATCTCAATCCAATGATTTATGCGATGTGAGATTTGTTAAAATAGAAGGTTTATGCAAACAGTTGAGATGGATTCATGGAAGACTAAATGAAGGGGTGATGGATGAGGATAGGAGCTGCATTTCTTCATGGAAAAGCAGACTTCACATCACCTGTGAACAAAATGGAGGACAGCATTTATTGGAGTGATTAGTATTAGTGAAGAGAATTTTTCTTCATTCCAGTACGTCAGTTTTTCAACATTCGACATGTTTATTAAACTTTCACTTTCCTAATATCAGCTTCAGCTGGATGGACCACCCTCAAAATATTGTGAAAATAAAAATAAATAAAATCACTGTGCTAAATATTATACTACACACAAGATGCTAGTTTACATTTTTCCTTGGCCTACCTTGATATCATATGCAATAGGGTACTTTTGCCAATGCCATTCCTTCCTACCAGGCCATACCGTCTACCATATGCTAAAAGCAAATTCGCACTACTTAATAACACACTATAATAAGAAGAAAATGTATAAAAATTATAATAAAACAAACCAATACATACTAAATTACAAAACTAAACTAGAAATACACATTTATGCTACTTTTTAGAAGCATAGTCTTCCTATTGAGTAATTTATTCAGGGTTCATACACAAGTAAAAAGTATTTTTATATTTAAAACAGTATTTTACACAAAAATCAAATTTAGTTTTTAAAATTCTACTATTTGCCCAGCAACATTTGAGAATCATAATACTGGTAGTTTTATTTTCTAAAACACAAACTTTATATTTATCAATCACTACAATACTGTAAGTACTGCAGTCATTTAATATCACACTCTATCCATAATCATTCAGTTATAAACCTAAGAGATAAAAACAATTTGGCAAGGGCAGGCCATAGCATGACATAATTAAATATGCCACTAACAAAAGAATGTACATATTATAATCAGAAAAGGCCCTAATATAAATTTGGTTAATCGTCTTGTTTAAATCTTGCAGCCTGAAAAATTTGAAACCAATTGCACTTATAGAATTTTACTTGCTGTGGTAACTTTTTCCAACAACTCCACCACACCTGCCGCTGCCTGAAACAAAGAGTAAAACTAGTAGCCACCCCAGTGCTTTGCTCTTGGAGAATGTATAATTATTGCGCTTTTGAAACAAACAAGGAATGGTAGTCGATAGATACATGGAAACGATCGAGATCGAAATATTCACTAGTTTTACTAGTAAGGTTGATTGGGACTGATCAACAATTACTTTAAAAAACATTACAAACATTGCTTTTAGAATTACTATAAAACCAACATTTTTAATATTTTTATTTGTAAATTTCATTATAAAAAAAATCTTTAATTATGCCATAAAATTAGCAAATGTTGCATGATCAGTTTTACCCACACATCATTCGAACAAAAGATTTGTTGAGCAACCGCCTATCCCAAAATAATTGGGGCCAATATACACATGGTGAAATGTAGTCTTGAGGGATTTAAAAAAAATGACTTTTAGAGAAAAATTTGGGTAAAAGTTGGGAACCAGGTTATTTTGCATAATTTTGGTATGCTGAATCCAATTAACCCGGTTTCCAAGAGAAATTGTGGGTTTTTGACCCTCTAATTTACATAAACAAAACGGCGGCCATGTTTTAAAAAATACTTTATATCTTTCCAAGGACTAATCATGTAAAGTTATTTTGGTGTCAAATTATTGGTAATATAGACATTTACATTTGCTTTAATGGAAAGTTTAGCCAAAAATGACCGGAAGTGGTATTTCTGACCTATTTGACCTTTGACATGGTCTAAACATATCTCAGTAAGTACTGGCCATAGGCACTTGTGTTTGGGTTTGGGCTTAAATTACTCATAACACACATGGTTCTATGTGCTATAATGGAACATTTTACCAAAAAATGATCGGGTATGAGGTTATTGACCTTTGACCTAATCTGACCATATCTCGGTAAGTACTGGTCGTAGGAATTGAGTTTGGGCTCAAATTTCTCTTCTATGTACTGTAATGGAACATTTTCCCACAAAGCGACCGGGCATTAAGTTATTGACCTTTGACCTGGTCTGATCATACCTTATTGATTATTGGTAATAGAAACATGAGTTTGGGTTTACAATGTTGGGAATATATGTTTCTATGTACCATAATACTCAAAAACGATCAGGCAAGAAGCTACTGACTTTGACCTGGTCCATCATCGGTTATTGCTCATAAAAACATCTACATTTGGCTCAAACTGCCCAGAACAAGATATGTAAATTGCTTTAAACATTTTACCCAAAACAATGGTGCTGCTGTTTATGTCCAATTCATATCTATATCTTTTTAAAAGTTGGCCATGGAAGGCTATATTTTACCAAAGAAAATCAAAATTAAGGTTCATGGCAAAGACTAAAATTTGAATTCAAATTTATGAAACGTGATAGGCTCATTGGACATTTAGCCTCTGATGATTAGTGTCCCAAAAT